>JAUJYV010000163.1:0-82481 GCA_033995625.1 Ophyiulus pilosus
TTAAAAATGTTAAATTTCTTCTACTTTCAGGTAAGTACCTGTCTATTTCCTAATGAAATAGTTGATGTCGCCGCACCCTTGTATAAAATGTATTGGAAATACACCGTCAATTTGTTGAGCATCTGCTGCAGATACAGAAGCTGAAGTTGCAGTTTGAGAATTGGCCTTGACAAGAAAATGATCTCGGTCGCCATGTTGTGTTGTATGTAACCTCGCTCAACCCCGCATGCGGCCATTTTCGTAGAGAGGTAATTTTGCGTTTGTGACTCGATTACTGCTTATTGAGCCATTTGGAAGGTAAATATTTTGTTCGGGGCTTTAGTCGCCATGCAGCTCAAAGAGATGCATTAAAACTGCAATGGAAATCGAGGGGAAAACAGCACCAAACACGTTGGCTTCGTTTCTCCATTTTCGACTTGACTACTTGCAGAAAGTGGGTTTTGATGAAGAATTTTCAGCTTGAGTGACTAAAAAGTTAAGCTTTTAAAAGCCGTTTCATGGCTTCCTTTCGCGTTCACTCGGAAAGTCGTGCTTGCCCATGCATAAGTCCAAAGTGAAATGAAAACCCTATTTTGGTGCCTACGACAGAAAAATGGAGTCTCCAACTCCCAGGTGAAGTCCGATAAGTATGCCAGATGGCACGTTAAGGTGCAAAACGAAATTTGTGTTGGATGCCAAATTCTGTTAAACTAACATATGTATTGGGGAATAAAGTGAAGAGAAAATAGCCGAAAATTGATGTTAGTAAAATGTGCATAGTGCAATAGATCAAAATCAGTACCATCCAAATTTCTGTTAATTAGTTTTGAAACTTTTGCACAATCTTCCTATTACACAACTTCAACTCTGAATTTGTCTACCACAACGGTATAACAGCAGAAAGTACCAACCAATTAATCCTATATTGAGCAGAGTAGTAGACTAATTAATTATTCCCAATATTATGTTCGCAGCTGGAAGTACCAAAGTACATCGTGGCATTGATCTTGTCTGTGCCTTACAAATGATGGCACCGCCAGGGTATATCATATTCTCAAAACTTAATTGTATTCGTAGCACAGCTTTTGTTTGCAAAATTTATTACCAATATGGTGCTTAATTGCATTTGTGCAATTAAGTTTTGGAATTAAACTTATTAGGCCGATGAACTCGTTGCGGGAAAATGTACTTGTGTAATACATCAAAATCCGACATATTGGAACGTTCCCAGTGCTGTCAGTGAAAACTGCAAAAACTCCTACCAAAGCGCCATCTGCGACCTTGAGGATGTCATAAATAATCGATCCTCGGCAATTGATTAGTTTACGTTGCACCAACATGTGTGTGACCACGTATGAGTTTATTAAAGGGTAAACGACTTTTTAGCCACATACGTGGTACAGTATTTGTTTTGGTAAAACAACAAGTGCTGGGGCTTTCCAACACCATTTTTCATATACTTTTATATACAGGGTGATGTAGTCAATCACAATAATTGTTTTTCTATAGTACTACATTTTTGTACAATTTATGTTTCGTTTACCTGTGTTCAGATTGCTATAGGGACCATGCCCCAAAAAAGGATGCTAAAATTACAGAATTTCATCATGTTTTAATAAGTATTACCTCGGTTAAATTGGTGATAAAAATAACATCATTTTTAAAATAAATGTATAATAACTTATATATTGAAGCTATATTATCATAAATCAACAACTATGCATATAGGAAATAATAAAAATTAGTTCCCCGAATTAATAAGAATGTATTTGATATAGATTTGGTTTTGAATCTTACGCATTTTACGTGAATAATAGAAAGCATGCAAAATTCCGTGTTTTTCATAACACTTTAACCCCTGTATCATAAATTAGGGAGAAATGGTCGCAGCAAATAGACCATTGCTAAGGAGATAATTTATGATGCATGTGGTACAAAGTGCTGCCATCTGTCATTTAAAGCCAGAAAAGACTCTGGAAATGAATGCTAGAACAAAGTATTGGAGTGACCATTCAGCACCATATATCAATTGTTTGCTGAACCAAATGAGTATATATTGAGCATGTTCTACATAGACCTTAGTCACCTGACAAAACCCTAAACAACTTCTATTGTTGTGGTGAAGCTTGCACTGTGAACAGTGTGACATTTATTGGCATATTAATTGGCACAAATTTAAAAGCTAATGAAATGCATATTTTATTTCTACAATGTTTCCTTTTTGAATGGCCCCATGGTTTTTTAATGTTGGGAACACACGAATTCCAACCGCAACCAAATTTTTGGAAACTTCGAATCATAATATTAGACAAAATATGAAATTGAAATTCAGTACTATTTATTCGTAACAACTTTGATCAGTAATGAAATTGTTGTCCATGGTTTTCATCCCCCTAGCGGACATGACCTGTTTGACCGGTGGCCGACTGGCTTAAGCCGGGATCAACAGTGCATCAATTAAATCTCTCATCACGTCACCTTCGTCGGCATTAATTGCGCCGTTTATCAGTTTTTGGCACAGCACCGTTCCTTTTTAATCCATTCTTCATTAGCGGCTTTTTGATTAATATCGTCCATGGATTTGGGACGCGGCCCAGAGGTAAAGGCATATCACTTTAATGGCGCTGGCGTTCCATTTTTGGTAGAGGGTGTATTTAATTAAACACCGAGGCTGCTGGGAAGGTGGGGTGGGTTTGAGGAAAACCTTGGCCCGTGACTTGGCAGAGAAGATGGGGGGAGAAAAATGGTAACATGTATAGCCCACAGTACAAAAACTGTGGCAGTGCAACCTGGGGGTTGATAATTGTTCTTTTGTACTGGTTTTTTATGTCGGGAAATGCAAGTTTTCGTTGCGTGAGCTGGTGTCACGATTATTTTTAAACCCCCTCACCCCCAACGGGAGGAATGTGACGATGTGGGTCGGGTCGGTCCACGTGGTTTTTTTGTGGAAAAAATGTATTTTTTTTGTACCTTTTCACATCACTTATGCGCAAATAACTTTCACAATTTAACCTCCATACCGTTTTTCGCTTCTGGCAGCCATTGTTGAACGTGGGATGGTTATCAATGAATGGTTAGTCCAGAAATCTGCTAACTTTGATAAAGTATCGAATGTTTCAAGTGAAGTTTTACCATTCGTAATTTGGGAACTTTTTCTAGTAGAAATCGAAAATATGAAAACATTGAAATGGAAATAATCGTTATTGTTACTTTTTTATTCTTGGTTCACATCAACAACATTGTAAAAAAAATTAAGAAAAACTCAGAAATATGTAAAATGTTTTAACATTAAAATGCTCAGGTAGTTTAGAATCAGTTTAAGAAGAGCTAAAAACATGTTATGGATCTCCAATGCCCCTGTGTAACAAATGAAAATAAGCATATTCACGTATACATGTGACGTAACAGCCCCAGGTAACTGTAATGGATGCATTTTTACTGCAGATTACTGCAGTTTTATTGCATTTGACTGCACTTTACTGAAAATATACCGCAGTTAATGTAAATAAAGTGCAGTAGATATTCTCTTGGGCTGTTAACGGGTGCATTCAAAAAAACGTCCCCAAAATTCCTTCAAAAATGGAGCATCTTTATTTGAATTTTAGAATCTCCCAACAGTGTCGCTGGCTGGCATACTAATGTATCTTTTTGGCACCATTGCATCCTCATAAATATATTGAAAACGTTTCTTGCTTAAAACTTGCTTTGGATCATCCCAAACAACTAGAAAGGCAACTTTTCTCTAATAATCCACAGCAGTTGAGATTTTGCAAAGCGATTATCATTATTGTCAAGGTTTCGATGGATTCCTCTAACCCCCAATGTCGCTGAAACTACAATTCATCCTACTCGGATTCTGTATCTGAATGAGTAGCAAAATGCTTTGAGACGGGTGTTTTTAAGAAAGGAGTTCTTATATTTTGGTTTCAATTCACCGACGATAGATGGCAATCCAGTGTTGGTTTCAGGTCTTGTATAGGAAGCTTCCTTCTGGTCTAGTCATTGTCCCAGAGCTGAGAGCTCGATTTACATGCTGGGTTGGAATCAATTTGGGGCTATTAATTGCGCGGAATGATTGTCTCCGGTGACCCGCGAAAACTGCCGCATTTGAGCAGTTTTTCTGAGGCAGTCTTCCCATCCCATCCCTTCACGGTCGGTTAACTTCTGCCGTTATCTTTCCGACGGCCATTAAATTGCGGAGATTTAACGCTAATGTTTGCTGGCCAACTTTTTTGAGAGAAAAAATGGGAACTGTAGTAACTTAGAAGGGGATTCGCATTTAGTTAAATTACAAGGATTTCGCAGTGTATGGAGAACGTTGTCTGAAATTGAGAAAATGTTTTCTGGAACGCTATTCTGGAAATCCAGTACAATAGACCTAATAGGGGCTCCACAAATAGTTTGTGTATTTCAGTGATATGAAAGCAAAGGACCAGAACATTATAATTTTTCTTCGGTTTAAGTCCATAAGTTTATAATTCACATGATCCATTTTGTACTACAGGGTTGTTCATAATGGAATTTGACTAAACGTGGCATTAGTCGATGCCATATTTTTGGATTTTGCCAAATCTGTTAAGAGCAATTATCAACATTCCGCGAATGTGACAGAAATGTTCCGCTCTCTAAATTGGGACATGTTGAGGTCCAGACGCAAAAAGTTACCTATGGGGTTTTTCAAACGTTTCAATTTTTCTTGTAATTCACATCTTGTTTCCTATTATCAACTAACGACCACTATAGGAGTAGACAATAGCACAAATCTTCTGACCGACCTTCATGCCAAGACGGATGGTCCTTCTTTTTGCATGCGATAAGATGTTGGCATTCCTGGCAAATGTTCAGATTTAATAGAAATTCAATCTAACAATGATGTCTAAGTCGTTACTGACGTAGAAGCATTCTCCTGAAGTTCGGTAAGACCACCCTACCATATAGCAATTATTTGCTGACTGTTGGGTACTGAGCTAAAAAAAGAAAATAGGAAGACCATAGTACCTTAAACTACCTTTACTACTACCTGTTCCTTTTGCAACTCAGGGATTGCCTTCAAAAGACACCGAATCGGTTTTTTCAGTTTTACTCCTCGCCTGGGGCGCCACCCATTGGCTTCCTAACAATGGCGGGTGCTGACACGACCTCTCAACCCGGATTAACGGGTTCTTTACCAATTTACAGGCTCCCCAACCCGGAAGCACATGTACCCCACGATCATCCCCGTCCCCCAACCCGTGACCATTCACCATGTAGGGCTTGGGTTTAAGAATTATTCTCATTTCTTTCCAATCACTCGTCAGACCGTGGCAAGGTTACCCATTTCAATTTAGACATTTACCCCACGGGGAATTTTTTTTCTCGTTTTTTTTTCTTGTCATTATGCTTTTTTTTCGATTGCGGTTTCGCCCCTCCATTAAGTCTGCGTGCCCCGTTGACCTCTGTCCTTTCATCCTAGGATGTTTTCATGATGTCCATCTTGAATGCCCTTTGGTGGGTCTCAATCGAGATGCGGTTAAACAGCGCCATCCTCGAGGGGCGGGATGTGGGGGGTAATAACGGTGGGGCACGGAATGTGGGTCAGGGCTCTTAGCACGTGGGTTTTAAACCCTGGCCGACCCTACTAAAGGTTAGGCGAGAGACGAGGGACGTGGGAATTTTTTTCGAAAGCTGACCCATGGGTGGGGCTTTGGTTTTCGCCCTGGAACAAAATGACCTCAGTGATCGTATCTGCAGTATACTAAATCAGTGCTTTAGCATTAAACATCCGCTGAAGTCAACGTTTCCGGCTGTGACTATAAGGATATCTTGTGAAGGTTCCTATTGGTCAGTTAGAAATTTAGTAGACTGTTTTTATATTTAAATAATTCTAGAAAGACCATTTTTTTGGGCATTTCAAAATTAATTTGGATTATAATCATGAAAATAACATACATTAGGTGTGGTCAATCTACATTAAAAAAGCTAAATCGACATATAAATTATAAGACTGTTTAGCCTTATTAGTGTGCTTCTCTGATTTATAACTCTGCAGATTTTGCATAGTATCGATTGAAAGTAATAATTGCAGGGTCAGGGCTAACGAAATGCAGTATCAAACTTTTTTCTTTTCGTTTCGTGAAGGTTCATTCGGAAAATCAGTTTCGAATGATAACGCCCACTGGACTTGTTCATGGGGTCACTGGCCATCGAGCCGTGACCCACTGACCCACCTTGAAACTTCATTTGGCATTCAAATCAAGTCCGAAAATTTGTGTTGCATGTAAATGAGGGCGGATAAAAACAATACTAATTTTAATTTAACGAACGTGGGCTAGCATCGTTAGGGGGCGCTACTGCAGCTGGTAATGGATTTTTTTTGTCACATCTCGTCACACTTTAATATTAAAATGTTCTGCTTTCAAATTAGAAATTGCATCATGCCTGTCGAAGAATCAGAGCAATTCGTGTAAAATTAACTACAGGTTCCGTGTTTTTATTTGGGTGTTATCGATCATCGTATACGAATTCAAATTTCGCGAAATTAGGCTAAAATTGTCCTTCACGTATACCAATTTGTTTGAAATCTAAACAATAATTTGGTTATTCATCCAAGAAGATCTACATTATCCGAAAAATTAGTGTTTAACTACTTGTACCCTAGTTTTCCAGATTTCGAATTCTGTAACTAATTTTAATATACGTAAATTGCAAATCCGTTATCGATTAACTGGACTGGATAAAGTTATTAGATAGTTTTAGCATGCCAACGTCTTTATACATACCTTAACTTTAATGGCGGGAAGGGAGGAGCCACGCATTGAACTACCCAATGAACTAACTGAACGTATTGGGTGCGCATGCGTGGTTCTTCCCTTCCCCGTCATTAAAGTTAAGGTAAGTATAAATACGTTGGCATGCTAAAACTAAACTGTCTATTATTAGGTTTTCAAATCATGTTTCTAGGTTGGGTTAGCTAGACTGTGTAATCTCAGGTTAATAGGCTTGGTTGGGTTAATTTTGAGAGCCCATTGTAGGTCACCTGTGGTACTATCTGTTTTCCAAGTTGTGAAATTTCTTTTTAATAATGAGTCCCAAGATGGTCGATCGCTATTGAAGTTTAATATGCAGTTTGAAGTAATCTCATGCCCGATTGGACTTTGTGTCTTATTGGAATGAAGGCTTTTAACCCTGGTCGATTGATGCAGATTCACGTGTTTCCATTGGCACCTTACCGAGTCCTTGAAACGTTAAAAGTTGAACGACTCGATGGCTCTTGCGTCTTGGTCACGTGGAGACATTTTCGAGGTTTTTGCGCAATCGATGCCAAATTTAGATTGATGTTGTGGTATATAGATGTCTGGATTTTGCTATTTGTTGAGTGAGTTAGAGTCGCCAATCTTTATACCGTGGATTCAACAAGTGTTGTTCTTGTATAATGTCCACGAGTACGCAGGTTGCTTGCGACCTGGGAAAAGACTTTCATCAACATTACCAAATTGGCAATTACAGATAAACAAAAATGTCAAAATGGTCGCAATAAGTGTTTTGAATGAAGATTGAACACTGTATGCTCATGAGTTTTTGATTGAAATCATCGAATCACTATACTACTCCATGCATGTACCTGCTGATTTTTTTAGTTTCAGTGATACGAGCTTTATAGGGACTCTTTTAATATGCTAAAACATTTCCAGAATAAATTCAATTTGCTCTTGTCTTTCCAACATTGTTATTGAACCAAATAACCCATATTTTCTAAAATTTATAACAATTTTTCTGTATTAATGTGCATTTTTTCTTGGTATTTTTGCCTCGATTTTCACAATGTTTCTCATTAGCATATGTATATATATATTTTTTCAAAAATGTTCCCCAAATATTCGTTCACGTATATTGAAGTTTATCCAAGTTTTTTAACATTGTCAAACTTTCCAGGTGTTGCTAGCGTTTTTCAATATCTCTTTCCGGTGGAGAATAATTCGTTTAACCTAAATTATGGTTTAAAAAATTTGCGAATGTATGCTAATAAGTGGATATGAATATTATTCAACCATTTCCGCATTTAAGACGAACATATTCATTTGCAAAGACATGAGTTTGTTCAAGTTTTTATCATTGCAATTAATTTCCCTAGTATGTGCTTTCTTTGCCAAATCCTTTTATGAAGGCCTAGGTGGCGCTATAACAATGTGTACAAATTGACCAAAAAACCACGGGTTTTGTGTTCTGGTACGTTTTCGGGCCATTCTCTGAACAGGGATGACGCTAACTTCTAAAAGCCTTGATTCTTTAGTGGTTTTCGTTAATCTGGTCTGCTTTTATCGGGGACAAATGAGCAGCATATGACGCTGACCGCAAACAAACATTCAAGAATTTTGTTCTTCAGCATTTGAGAAAAGGGTTGGCAACCTTCTCACCTTGGCCTACCCAATAACCTGCTTTCTCAGCTGTCCACGCGTTACGTTTTCCGGTCTCCATCCTCCCCTTGACCGTTTAAACAAAAAAACAAATAAAGACGAAACTCTATTTGAGGATGCCATCTTGGAATACATAATGCAATCTGCGTTGTGGGCGCCATCTTGGAATACATATGAATTATTTTTAACTTGTTTATTCCAAAGGTGTATTTTTTTAAATCTTTGATGTTTCTATGAAATATACTATTTGACGAAAAATAATTGAAAATCTTAACTTCTGAACAGTGACAACTACCAAAATATTGGAATAATGGGGGAATTTTCTTTATATACATGTTGTTGGAATTTCTTGAAATTTAATGGAAGTATTGGAATGTTCGTAGATGGTTTTCTCTTAGTGTATATACACATTAAAGACATTATCATATTTTATCATTGCATGTATGGGATAATTATCATTGTGCAATGTTTATGACCCCTCTTTCAAGTTTAGGGTAATATTCTTAAAGTTTGCTTCATTTAATTGCTTCAATTTAATTGCAAAAAATTACTTAAACATTTATGTAAAGTGGAGATGTAAATTGCATGCTTTTCGAGAGTTCTTTTCGTATTATCTGTTATTGATGTCAGAGATTTTACCAATGAATAAGGTCTTAATTTTTCTATTCCTAAACTATTTATTTGCCGAAATGGATCATGGTCAACACACGTGACTACATCTGAGATGATGCACATATAGAACTCCTCTCGCTGTTAATTCCATAAATCGTGACGTATTTCGCTGAAAATTCGGTAATGAATGTCTGAAGATGTAAACAGGGCTAATGACTCACTAGCAGTATAACTCAAGAGTGTGCAATTACACCTTGGAGGATTTGAAAGCAGTATAGCATCTGTTTACTTGACCGCCATAGCGCAAAGCCGTGGGGTGCGACTTAATCATCTCTTCTAATTAAGGTTAATTTCGATTTTGGAAAGTCTTCACAAAAGGTATTGATTCATTAGATCATATTGATCAACCAGTTTTTGAAAACCGGCTCAGAGTGGAAATTTGCAGATGCAAAAAAAAAAAATTAAGTTATCCACAAATGCAATATAGCTGGTTTTTACAACAACAAAAAATGTGCACATTTTCGAAAACTACATCTTTGATTTGTACAATTTTGTACAGTAAAAGATTTGTATAGTTTGAATCCGTATAAAATATTGTAAACACTTTGGAATGTACAAGGATGTGACAACTTCAGTTAGCAACATTATGAGTGTTCTTATTGCTTGAAATTTTGCTTCAAATGTACGTGTATATAACTCATCTATCTAAAAACTTGAACAATGCCCTAGTAAATATTCAGTGCACCATACATGCACCCTCTATATGATTTTACACAACATTCTTTCAAATGGAGGTCATTTCTTGCAATATGCAAGTACATAAAAAAAAACTCCCCTCCTTTCTCTAAAACAGTTTGAAAACATATATTCGTACATCCCATCAAAAAAATAGACAAAATCCGCAATTTATTTTTTTAAAAATGTAATAAAAAATAAAACCTTCATTAGTATGAAAAAATAATATAGAGAATACAAACCAAACAACCATTATCTTGTCAAAAATGCAACAGCCCTCGCTTTCCATAAAAAAATGAATCGAAATATTTAAAAAGATTTCATAATTACAATAAAATTTCATCCGTTATCTTTGTTGCATGTACTGAAAATTCCAGTCGTTTTTTTTTCGGTTTATGTTCTAAAATACCATCAAAATGGCCGAATTAATGTGTTATTTTTTCAAGTTCTTGTTTTATTTAACTCATTAACGTCATTTATTTATTGCAAAGAGAAAATCCATGTTTATTTCTTTTTAAAAAATACCTTCTTTCAACTAAAAACCAACTCCAGCCTCCATAACATGTATTGTTCTGTTTTTGATGTTGTTATTCTGTTGTTATTTATTCTATTTTTTGCACCTTCAGTGGATGTCATTTTGCATCTCATCAGAAATTCTGTTGCACTTATATTCAAATAAATTGCTGTTTTTTAAAGTACAGTATTAATGCTAGATTTTATATGATCCACTAATTTGCATTTTGGAATGGCATAATGCTATAATTGCATACGTTTTATTACTTAAACGCTGCAGTTTTTGTTGTAAGTTACCCCCATAAAAAAACCCTTAAGTATATTAACTAATGACATACTAGTTGTTATCAAGCGTGCAATTCTGAAAACAATATTAACAGTAAAAAATTTAATTTGAAATTTTCTAGTATTCCTATATCTCGTGATTCCTGCTACCTTGACCTTAATCGAAATATTGTTTTACCACATAAAATTGTACATTACAGAGGGTATTTTTACCATTATCTATTCTTGATAACACTGTTTCTTCATCTAAAGTTAACAAATTCAGTTTTAGCTGTGAGTTTTAATGACACATGATGCTTCAGGAGATGAATTACAAGTTAAGTTACTGTAGTTGTTAATTAAACGTTTTCGGTGCATGCATGGCTGTTATAGTGTTTTGATAAGTTTGTGGATCAACTTTTTTACCCCAAGCATCAAGTATCGAAATTCATCAAAAGTCAATACATTTACAAATTTTTAATCAAAAATTGAACTTTTTTCATTTTTGAAATTCCCTCTTGTCAATACTGTTACATAATGATACTCGTTAAAAAATTCTCATTAATTTTTCTTCTAGTTTTTTTGATGTCCCTTGGGCCTTGGAGCATCAAACTCCATACTAATTTCTATTCCTTTTGGTTTCTATGTCGCTGATGTTTGTGATATAAAGGTAATCTCAAGGGAAAATTGGTTGTTATGTAACTTGTTTCTAATTCTGTTTATTCCAAATACCCACTTTCCAGACATGATTAGCTCAAATGTACACATTTATACATTTTTTTTAGATATAATTCTTGTTCATACAAGTTTTTTACTATTCTCCCTTTAGATTTTCCAAAGCATGCATGCAGTTCCTATAATAAAATAGAAAAAACATTTCATTACCGTTCTTGGCAAGTAAGTGTAGGGTTGTGCAATTCATGTCAAGGTCTCTGGGGGTATTTGTTCATGGTCATTTTGGATGGCATTGCTAGTTAGTAATGAAAAAGGTGATCTCTATAGTAACGTTAATATATATACTGCTTGATAAAATTGGATAATTGTTGTTGGAGTTGAATCTTCCCAAGGCATTTTCTGTGGCTAGACAATCTCTTGGGCATATTTTCCAATATTAAATGATGACAAATCCAGTAATAGCAACGAATGAAAATATCTCCAGGGAAGGTAAATTCATTCTTTGTTAGTTCAAAATGTGCGAGACTTTTTCGTGTTCAGGAAATTGTGGTTTACGATGAAATTGATATTGAAGGGTCCCATGTTGTAGGTGAACTTCAATTCACCATTGCCCTTATTCTGTTCGGCACATCTTAAGCATTGAATTTATTCTAGGACAGACTCAGAGGACAGGCCATATTGGAACAGCAATGCTAAATTGATTACTAGCACTGTTCTTAGCTTAGTTAGGTATCTTACTTAGTCCCCGTTTTATAATTGCGTGAGAAATTTGTTAAAATTTGATAAAATTTGTATCAATAATTTTAGATCTACAGTATGCAAGTTTAAATTCTTGTTAGTACTTCACTTTTTTACACTTCACTAATGACTTCCTAAGTGCTTTTGAATGGTCTCTTGTTGGGATTAAACGGTATATTGTTCTAAGTATGCAAAGAATACCCTGTTTGTTTAATCCATTTGTTTTTTGTGAATTGTCACACAAGTGAACTATTTAAAATATTTGAAGAAATCTTGAATAATGCAGAATTCCTTGAAATTAGAATTATACCAAAACGCCAAGACTGCCTTGAAATGTAATTAATGAAGTACAACACAACTCTTATGCAGGAAGAAAATGAAGACAGTATGTTTCAGAGATTTTCAGGGTTAGGCATCTGAATTTGCCTTATTCCCCAGACAGTATTTTCTTTTCATTTTCCGAAAATAATTGCCTTTACTCAGAGCCGCGTATACATGTTGAAACCCGCCTTCGTAAGGACCCTAAGCCGGAGCGCCGCTCCCAACGGAGAACTGGGGTTGTTTTTGCTCTGGGAACCGATCCGTACTCAAATCGGGTTTGAAATTACTTTTCAGAAGCGTGTTTACCTATAAGGGTGGAAAAGCAACAGATGCCGCATGTAAGCGGATCCCTCATCAATAATAAGTCATTAGATTAATTACGATTTTAGAGCTAATGGAAGTAGGAAAGGGGGGGCTATTTTCGAAGTCGATAATTAGCAGCTTGATCAATTCGGATCAATTACAGCGCCAAGATGGCCGACTAATTTACCCACTTGATTAGAAATGGGATGCTAATTTGGCGCAATTTTGGAATAATTACGAATTGCTTGTTTTCGCGAAACTTTTTCTTGGAAAACCTTGACGTTTCTGCCAATGACCCGGAGTCGCTCCTGGATCAACCCCAGTTTTTCTCAGGTCTCACTGTAATGATCCTTGTCCGCCATCTTGCGGAACCAAACAACAATTCCATTGGGTTGTTTAATTGCATGCGTGAGTGCTTTTCCTACCGATTAAACTTTACTAGACTGTATTATTTAGTTATCGGATATCGCCCGAAATTACTTTTCATATGGGAAAAAGTATATTTTTTTAAGAAAAATTGAAACTCAACAAAAAAGTTGTTTTCTAAAATAATTTGTTTACTAAAAAATTCCATTTAGATACATTCAACATTTATGATGCAGTTTCACTACAAAGCTAAATGGGTCTCTTTAACTGCCATTCAACTATATACATGTATTTAACAGTAATTCAATGTACTATGCTTAAACTATGCGTAAAAACTGTGGGTTGTTTTCATCACACCTGTACTATGGAAATATATTTCTTTAGAGGAAAATTGAACTAAGATCAAATTAAGCTTTTTTGTCTAACAAGCCGTTAAGTTACCTTGATGACAAGTACATATAAATTCCTATCAGATGAGATCATTTCCTGTCATTATGCACGGACCATTTAAACCATGTGCTTAATTACTGCACGACTTGACTCCCACGTCAGTATGCTAAAGAGTCCATTTCTAATCAGTATGCTAATTAAATTTTAATGAGAAGCGTGCCAATTAAGCAGGACTGGCCATTTCCTGAAGGAAATGCGTCGATATCTCCGGGGTATTTTTTAATAGAAATGAGAAGAAGCATCAATTTGCAAGACGCAACGGTAACAAAATTCAATTAGAGCGTAATTAAAACGATAACCAAGGCAACATTAATTTTAAAGTAATCATTGTTTAAAACATATAAAATTGTAATAAAAATAACAACCTTACATTTAGTCACATTAAAAGAGGATATATTAAATATTTTGAAATATTAATGAGACGCAAATTGCCCCAAGTGTGGTCCATATATCGATACTTGTTTCATTTGAAATGCACAATACATATACATGTGGGTGGTCCATATTTTTAAGTTTTGGTAGTCTAGATTGTAAGTTTTAAATATTGTTTAGAGTTTGTTTTACCAAGATTTGAAAAATCTCACTGCAATTCTGAACATAAGTTAATGCTTCATACTTTGGTAGCATACTCCAAATTTCAACTAAAATTTATTAAAACTTGGGAATATTATTATTTTAAATAATGAAACAAGACAGGCTGGTGCTCCAATTAAAAAAAAAACCTTTACAAGAACCATCATGTTTCAATTTATTTCAATAATTAAGCTTACTTTTATTCCAAGTGCATGCATAAAAATAATCATTCGTTGTTGTTTCATTAACTTTTACATATACTTTTAGGGTTATTATTTAGAAGTGTACCAGTAATTATCTCAGTGCATTTAGTGGCAATCATAAATTAGCAGAAATACGAGTAATTGGAGCAATTGCTTTGAAAATACTTTACCATAATGTGTGTGGGCTTGAATAGTGTCGTATCTCTATTATAGCACTCGGATTCACAATTTTGTATTATTCACGGCTAAAACTTAAGCCATTTTTTTGTGGCATTAAATAACTTAAGTGATATTACCGGTAGAAATATTAATAAAAGTAGATTGAACACGATGAGAAAGCAAAATGAGTTCAATTAGATGAGCGAATGGTTGCCTTAGAAACGTCCATGAACTTGTTTATTGGACGATGGTAATTTTAACGTATAGCAACGATTTTTTAAGGAGATGCTTACAAGTGCTTAAGTAGAGTAACACTAGACGAAAAAATGTAACTTTGATTGTTATGCTTCTGTAAGTTTTTCTTCTTCTGCTTTTTCGCAGTACTTAAGCAGCTCAAGTAAGAGCTGGCTTAAGTAGTCTTAAGATTCGTTACAATTCTTGAAAAAAAAAGTTTAAAAAAATCTTTTCAGTTGGCTTATTGGTTTCCATGTTTTTATAGTATGTCTTAAATCTGCAGAACTACCGTACAAATAAATCTAAGTACAGTGCATATATATCCAAATAGCAGCTGTGGTCACTTAATGGATTTCATCTTAGCTGAAAATCGTTTTGGGTAGAATTTATGTGCGCATGCTCTCGCTTCACGTTCTCATGAACATTTCTTGCTCTTTGTACAAGGAGTCTTTTATCCAAATTGGTTTGGATGAAATCCATTCAGTGACTACAGCTGAATCCTCGTGCATCAATTTGGTTCCATAATGCAGTTTGCCAAATTGCTAATAATTGCTTGCTAGCCATGACCCAGCTGACAAGATTCCCAAAATATCCGATTTATATTCTCCATGTGTATCCTCATTTGTGACCCTTGGAGAGGGGGAGGGATGAAGGTTGGGGTCACCACCCACATTTTTTTTTTGCGGCATTTTTAATTTAATTCCTGGCAGATATTTCCTGACCTTCTTCCGGTTCGAGGCCAATTTTTTTTAATGTAACACTCGACATTTTTTTTTAATTACATTTCGTGAGTACCGAATTTTCGACCTGTAATCTCGGTCCTCCCCCTCTACCGTTTTTTTGTATTGCCAAAATTCTCGAATCGTGTATGCTGCGTTTCACCCTCAGGTCACTTTGAATCTCACCTTGTGGAGGGTCAGTTCTAACGGAACACCGAAAATCCTCGCTTAGAATGAGGGAAGAATGAATTTTGAGGATGTTTCTCTCACGTTTTTTGGCATTTCCCCCCCCCCCTATCTTTCTCTTGCTTCCCCTTGTCTGAATCTCGCATGCAAGCCCCACCGTTGTTCTCATAATCAAAATTAATGATGGTAATTAGCAGAAAATGGGTTTCGTGGGGAAGTTTTGTTTGTGAATGGACACGAAAGTCCATTATTCGTTATCCATCTCGAACCGTTTTTATGGCGTTTACATTGTTTCTCAAAAGTCAAAATGGACTGTAATGCATGGACATCAATGTGTCCAAATTAGACAGGATTTTAAGTTGTACCCTACAGGGTGTCCATCAACAATTTCAACAGTTTTTTAAACATACAAGGGAGAGAATTTATTGAATTCTTCACGTGGTCACTTCGTAACCTACATGTATATGCAAGAAAAATGGTGTTCAACTTATATAGGTTGTAACTATTACTGAATTACGTTTTATGCCCTCGCCTATTTTGAACGTCCAAATTAGCTAAGTAAAATTGTCTATATTTGACTGTCTACGTCAGGTATTCCTGCATTTCAGGTTAGTTTTGCCAATTTTTAATGACATGAAAGGAAGATTCTCCTTTAGATGATCAGGCAAATATCGTGTTGTATAATGTACACCTTGTATATTCTGTTCTGTTCTAGAACAGACTGTTTTTCCGAAAAATTACTGAGACATTTTGAAATAATTGACCAAAACAGATTAGAACATTTTGCGATAAATGACCAAAACAACTGGAACTTTAGCGAAACTGGGACAGTATTGTCCAAACTTTTGTCCAAAAAGCATTTTATGAGCTGCCCCAGTGCTTGGTGTTTTTTACATGATTGTATATAGTGTAAAGCATCCAAGGTCTTCGTATGGCAGATGTTGGAAGTTCTTGATGGCGTGCTTATCAGATTCCGAGGTTGACCCCCATCCCTAACCGCTATAATTGAATCGCCAATTAAATTACCATTGTTTCAGAATAATCGCCGTTCGTGGCGCGGCGAACGAGGGCGCTCCAGTGGACCAGTTCCGCACGTGAGTCCAGAGGGTTCCTGGCCGCTTGACCTTCCTAGTTCGGTTACTGGTCATTTGGTTGTTTTTTTGCTGATGCAGACATACTTTCCTCGGAAGAAGGTCAGTCGTTTGCCGTTTCAGCCATCGTTTCCTGATAGCCTAAAGATGATGGCTGTGATTACAGTAAGGAAATCACACCTGGCCCACACTGGCAAGATGGTTACTGGAATACCTATAGAGTGACCATTAAACTGGGCTTTTCAGGTGCGCTATAGCACCTAAGTTTTTTTCACGCAGGTGGCTGATATGTTGATTTAAGTGGAAGTGAATGTGCGCATGCGCGAACTATTGTTTTTTGTTGTTGGTTGTTGTTGTTGTTGCTGTAACTGTAATACAATGAAATGTAGTGCGGCACAGGCTTAGTGTTAACAGTGGCAGTGTAACTATAGTGCAGTGCAGTTGAGCAAGTCTTTTCACAAACAAGCATCAATGATTAGAAAATTGAGTGAAAAGTGTTATCAAACTCTTTGGAAGCGTAATTTCTTCTTTTCTGTAGATTTATTTGAACATTTCCAATCTTCATTCAATTCTTCAAGTATTCGTTGGTATTTGTAAAAGAAGGAGATGGTTTTTCTTACTTTGTGTAGGTCTGGTTTTCATTTCCAACCAATTTGGATAAAATACTTTCCATCACTTTTTTTTTTTCAAATTTAAATTATAGGGTCCATTGAGTTTTTTATGACTTTTGTTGGAAATGGCAATGAAAATTTGGATAAGCAAAACTGTAGATTTTATTTTGACTACTTCATGCTGATGGATGTGTATCAGACATATTGAATATCAAATGTTTCCCTGAACTGACACAGTGTTCCGGAATGTCCAAACTGGATATACCCATTTAATGGTTTTACAAGGTAGTTCGGACTCGTGATGTAAGCAGAATTATTTGCCTTTAGGGACTCGTGGACTCAATTCATCAGCTGACCATGCATAATCTCCACATGCTATCAAGAAAATGTATTCATACGAAAATTGAGGTGAATGTGGATAGCATAAAAAGCTTGTTGGAGGTGGTCTTAGCCCACCTTGGACTACTAACCTCTGATGTTGCGGAAATGCCATCTTATGGTGGTGGCTTAGCATGTTTGGCACGCAAAGACAATAAATTTAACGGGCAAATGGTGTCCAGAGAGCGGAAAATGTGGCAAAAAAAAAAGAAGAGCAAAACAGGATTTTTTGAAAACTTATTTACCTGGTGACCTGTTCTTTACAAATTTAATGTTTCTCTGATTTAAACCAAGTATAGTGGATTTATGCCGATGTCACGCTCCACTTTCTTGGATGATTTTTACAATATGTGCTTTTTGATTTTCTAGGTATTTCCGTGGCTAGATAACTCAATCTATGCACATATATTGACCGATTTTGTAAATACAACCACTTTCCATAAATTCAAGAAACTGGTTCTGGTTATAATAATGTTAAAATACGATCATTCTAAAACTTTTAATTATATGTTAAGTGAATGTACATAGTATTCTATATGTTTTGTTCTCTGATCCACTGGAGTTTGTTACTTTAATTGCATATTGATTCAATGTCAACCAAGAATCACATGATAAGCAATAGTTGAGTAAGTTTTAGTTCAAGTTGTATTTTTTATTTTTTCGTAGCCTATAAAACTAGAAATCATTTTTCATTATTATTTTTCGAGTTCAAAAGTTTATTTTTATTTGTCACATCGCCTTGATAGTCTCAAATTTGTCTCCTCCAAATGACGAAATTTCATTCCTCTTATATATTATAGTAACTTAATCGGCGATTTCGATATTTTTCAACTAGGATGGCCTTTTACGATAAGAAACTATAACTTTTTTTTTCATGAACAGTTGCATTTATTATACAACTGCGCAATAGAGGAAAAATTCCATTTTATGTCATATTTCAAGAGCTCAAATTGTGCAACTTCGATAGTACTGAATAATTCATCAAACAAATGCTTAGATAATGTGCCGAAATCAAAATATTGAAAATTTCTGATGAAGAAGGATATTCAAGAAATGAATAATTTCTATAATACTGAAAATAAACAATTTTCTGTTTGGATATTTCATAAGCATTTTCCACAATTCTTATTGATAACTATAAACGGTTTTGGCAAATTTTGCATGTTCACTCGTTATGGAAAGTGGTTTTGGCCATTTGACATTCACAAAACGTCGACGTTTTATGATAAACTAAATACTTGATACTTGAAATTCCCCTGACAACCATACTTTTTCAGAATGTGTTTAAGAAAGAAGTTAACTTCTAATTTCTTTCATGCTATGCTTCGTTAATAGAGTAAGTTTTGTTAACATCTTTATACGTTTTCATCCTTTAATTTTTAAACGTACTTTCTAAAAGTCTTTCTGAGTGCTTTGTAATCTTCAACTATCTGAAAGGGTATTTGTGAGATTTAATTTTTTGCAACTATCATTATCCACACCAAGGGAAAATTAACTAGATTATATGGTAAGTGAAACCATTGCATTACATAAGACGCACAATACTCTTAGGACCCATCTGCAGAATATGAGTTTGCAAGAGGCAACCCTGCGGGCCCACTTAAAAAGCTTCAGAAAGCAGATGTTTTAGGACAACATCCTTTCAGCTGGCATTTTCAGCCTCGCAACTATCCACGAAAAATGACGAAATGAGTGTTTAACTGGCTTATAAATCAAGCCGCCAGATAAATATCTTTTTAATGGGCATCTTAGCACCCAGCCTACTCTACCCCCAGTGTGCTTCCTTATCGCCTCTCCAGGGAAAGAATTGCTTGAAATTAAAGAAAACATTTGTAAGGCGTTTGCAGCTGAGAACAATGGAAATTATGCATTTTCAGCCTTTGAATTCAAGGGTAGCGCCGTGCTTTTTTAGAACTCTACAGGGTAATTTACAAGCAATAAAGACATCTGGCGGCAGAAAATACCAAAGAGTAAGCGAGTTGGGGCAAACTTTTTCTGTTCATTTGGTGTTTCCTGGTTGTTCCAGAAGGGGAAAGTATCCAAAGCGAAAAAAATCCAAAGCGAAGTCAAGAATTGACTTTTAAGCCATAATCCGTCATGTGGGAAATGTGGTTAAAGTACTTAAAGCGACATGGCTTTTCGGTACACCTTGGGCTTCTTGGGTATCTAACTGACCGTCTCGGATCTTAGATTGTATTGGCATTGATACAATTTTGAAACTCGGTCGTGTAAATCTAAAATTTTCAAAAAAGTAATTTCCTGTGTGTTAACCGCTATACACTGCGAATCTGCGATGCTTCCTTATGTGATGCAAGTCTGGCTAGTTTTTTTATTTATTTCTTATGCATTAATAAATCATCAAGTTTTGTGAATTAATGATGTTATTTTTTGGGATTTTAGTATTCAAGTTTTCATTAATTATCGTATGAAATTATGACTTAAAAGTTGTTTGATCAGACAATAGTTGTTTCACCCATGGTATAATTTTCTACAAAAAATGGTGTTTCACTAATGCGACTTTTAATTTATTTTCATCAAATAATAATAGCTTGATGCATTGGCTTTATGTAGGTCAGAAAGGCAATTTTAACACCCCAAGACGTAAGTTCTCGCTATAATGCTACTTTTTTTTGTTGTTTTTTTGTTTTGCACCTACAAATCTTCATGTTAATTTATCCCATGCATCAAAACCATGATGCTTTATACTCAAAGCATCATACGCTATTTCCTTAGTTCCCTCCATAAGTTTTGTTTCATCCAGAAATCAGTTGCATTATCCAGATATCCATTTTGTTTTAACCAGATATCAATGTGTTCTATCCAGAAATCATTTTGTTTCGTTTAAAAATCGAATCATCAGTTCTGATGGATTTTTCAGTTTTACAGATAAATTCATCCAGAAGTCAGTTGTTTTTGTGAAATTTCAATTTTCGTTTCTATTCCATGAGAAGAAATATAGTTTAACTCAATTACGTTTTGTATACGGACGATTTATTTAACTAAATGCATGTTTTTTCCATCGAAAAAAACTGTCTATAGTTTTTACCAAAACAGTTTTATTTCGACACATCATGACCTTGTTTTCTCGATAAGATCTGTTTTGTTCATCAAACTTTGTCGTTGTTTAATGACGACAAGACAATAAAAACTGATTGTTGACAGAAGTTATGCTATTTTTAAAACTTGATGATAGCTTCAAGAAGGACGACATTGTTGCACAGTGAGTATTGCTTACATTATTGTGCGAAAGAACTTTAATTTTGCTAGTAAAATGTGTTGTTGGATGATTCCAAAATAACCCAAAAATACATTCGTATGACTAAATCAGGTGCTTTCAATCACTGTCAACTTCAAGATTATTTAAGACACCTCGATGGGGGGGAATATAGTCCCTCTTTCAAGCATAATTTACAGGTAGGTGATAGAGGTTCACTCCCTGATGTTGGTATTTAGCCCTCATAGGTGTAGAAATTGGTCAAACAACCAAAATAAACATCAAGGTGCAAATGACACAAGTGGTGGCATCCATTAAAAATATATCGCTTTTTGGGTGGTGTCTATTTGCTTGAAATTGTAAATTTTCTACACGCTTACTCTATTAGATTGGATTTTGCTACTCCTTCCAAATGGAGGCTCGAACTATGACCAGTGCTCGTTTAGTGTGCCACTCTGTGTGTATCCTCTAATCGTATACAAGGATAGTGCTTCAACTGTCTGTGTATGCATGGTATTGCATTTGTTGCTAGTGTGGTCACTGGTCAAGGTGTTATCTTTTCAGGCACATGGTAACAAGTGCTGGGCTAACTTTAAGAACATGGTTAATGTTTGATTGTCCTCACAAGGGATCAAACACAGTGGGCTTTCTACAGACTGCCCATAATTGTGGGCCCTAAAATGTTCTTATGCAACTGTGCCTTCACGGGCTGAAGGATACTGTTCATCACCAAAAGAATTCATTGCATCAATATATCAGTGATTTTTTTTAACACAAATAGTTTCGCAGAACCCGATGCTATATCGCAAAAAAAGATTTTAATACATGAGAATCCAATGTTGTGTTTTAGTTTGGAATTTTTTTTAGAACATGGTGTTTTTGTCGAAGCAGACGTTTCGTTTCACCGAAAATGTCGGGACGTCGCTTGTTCATCAAGGCGGTCTTTGGCTCTCCTTTTCGTTTGTCGTGCAAAAATAAGTAAATAAATAAAAAAAGATACTTTTCGAGCCGCCAGATCTTTATCTTGGATGGCCTGGTAAACGATTTTAGGAGTTGGAAGCTGCAAGCGATAAACGCGCCGAAATCGGGCCCCTTTTAGGCCTCAACAATCCTTTTTATTTGCAAATGATACCCGGCAGGTGTTTCCGATATAACGGTGGCTGAGTGATTGACCCTTGTCAACAGCCTGTGCAACTTTCGCAAGACTTTGGTGAGATTGATCCTATCCTTGAAAATGAGTTTTTGTACAGCAAGTTTTATGTCCCTTATATGACCATAAATTGCCCGAAAAACTCAAGTTCAGGAATGTCATTATAAATTTATTGCAAGAAATATCTATAAATACTGCTGATTGTATACATTTTTGGGAGTACTTTCGAGAGGAAAACTATAGGCTGAGTTGTCGTAATAAGTTGTCATAATCGAGAAATTATGCGACAAAATAATAACTACACTTGCACTTGAGAGCAATAGTGAGAGCAATAATAGAAGAGTACTATGAAAATATAACTTTTGGGCGCATTTACAAACATTAGTTATATCATGTGCCGAATTTTAAATGGGTCCCTTTCAAATTAATTTTTATTTTGTAAATCCTATGAAGGCAGAAAAATTTAAATGCGTCCTTCTCCCCTCATGTACCCCTGACCATACGGTGTATATTTTATCCCGGACAGTCTCCCCCTCCTCATAGACATCCTTAATTTGTTTTTTTAAGTAGGGTGTCCAGAAAATATGTTGGAACATATACATTTCTAGGTATCCGTCTCGCTTTCAATTCCACGACATTTTTCCAGACGGAAAGTTCGTGACCGCGATGGTAAATTCCAGCATAAAATTGGTGTTTAACATAATTTAGGCATAATACCTGACTTTCGCGAGGTTTTAAAATTAAAGTGTATTTGGGACTGGGGACACATTTCTTCAGGTTTCCCTTTCACTGAACTTTAAAACGTAATTAAACAGAAAGCCAAAATCTGAAAAATGACGTTTATAATGTCTTCCACTCTGGCCACATGCCAGCAGACCTCCCTCCCTACCCTCTCTTGAAGACGTCCTTTTTGAATGGCCCTTAATTTCATGGAAACTGGTTTTGGATTTTAAGACATCAGAAGTGAAAGCGTTCTAAAGCTCTGCGTTATTTGTAGTTTTCTTTTGTTATTCATCGTTCATGTAAAATAGGTAATAAAAAATTGAGAAAAGTGTTCAAAATATATCGTTTTGTGTGTCAGCTTTTCAAAAACATTTCTGATCTTCAGTTCTGTTTTCCCGCCAAATGTACACAGCCTAGGGGCGGTGTGCACCTGGCGCCCCCTGGTGTCCGTCTTCTTGCCGCTGCCGCGTGCGCGCTTTCCCTCTTGCCGTTATTCTCGTGTCTAGTGACTGCGTCCTCGGCATCTCATGCTCTACCCTGCCCGAAAACTCGGCCCCCCCACGACACGACCTGTGCTTGTTTTTCGCGCTTTTTTTAGTTGCTTTTTACCAGTGGTTCGGTGTTTCTGACTCCTGCGATATTCAGCGGTTCTGGATTATAAACCCGTGCGCGAGGGGTCTTCTTCTGCATTGTGACCCAACTTTTCATTTTGGATATAAACTCAATTTGCGAACTTTAGTGAACTCCTGTTGCCGTGGTATCCAGCTGGATTCACCCCGGGTTCAAACCCCCGCCCCGCCCCGTCGGAATTATACACAGGTAAGGAACTTTCAGAACTTTGGTCATTGCATTGGAAGTTTAATGGGGGCCCTTTAGGAATTTACAGTTTTGGCAGGGTGACCACTTCTGGATACCATCCTTCACCCCCTGCCTCAGTCTAGCTTAATTTTCTTTTGTTTTAAGAAAGCTTTTGTCTTGAAGGAATCTGCACTTTTTTAGATTATGGTTAAAGAAAAATTAGTCAAAAGTCTATCTTGGGTGCACCAAACTCTAGAGACAAGTGCAACCTTGAATATTTAAACTAAGATTAAGGCAGGTTAAACTGAACAAAATGCTGTAGAATTAGATTTTTCTTTGTCGGTCTAATAAAGGTGTAATCGTGGATTAAAAATGTTAATTGCTGATTAAGCTAGAGTTTTATTGTTGTTGAAACGTTCCATTTAATTGCTTTATGTCGAGTACGGGTTTTAATCGCCAGTTAAGTTTATGCGTAATTGTTATTTTAACGAGCAATTACAGAGTACAAGTTCTAATTTTCAAGGGTGAAGGTTTGCTCTTTGTGCCTTTTAATTGATTTTCTATAAATTTCATATATTAGTCCTGGTTAAATTTTGTTGCTGTATCACTAGTTGTAATCGCCTGTTGCGTTGATACATGTTTGGTTCAAAGGGCATAAACCGTGTTTTAAAAAAAATGCTTGGGATTTGATCCACAGTTAAGACAAGTTTTAAGGAATTTCCTTAAACTATAGTATAGCATAGTAACATATGTATCCCGAAATTCTTTAAAAAAAATTGGAAACCTTCTGTTTCAAGCTTGGATTTTTGGATTTTTTTTTTTTTTTTTTTTTTGTATAACGATTCCCGCAACAAAAAAACTAGGTGGAATAACTGCTTTCTTTTTTTCATACTTTAATTCCAACGTTTGGTTTGCACGCATCCAGTTCGAGAATTTGGCCACTGGCCACAGTCTCTTTTTTGCCCTTGAAAAACGTGCCCTTGGCAGGGATGCCCGGCTGCCCTCAAACTGGTTTTCAGAGTTACATTTAATCGGCCATTAAAAATTGAGTTAAAAATCGGTTATGTGGGGCTTTTGGTGCACGTTAGGTTCAAGTTGATTTAATCCACGATTGAATTTGGTCCCTATCATGTCTGGTTGTGTCTGAAACAGTCCTCAGTGGCGTCGTGTTGTCGCAGATAATCCTGGTCAATCACCGATTAGATTCAAACTAAGCTAGGGGGGGAGGGGGAGTCAAACTGGTCACTTGTCCTCAAGGTCCTAGGGGGATCCCTCCCCCAGTAAAGTCAACCGGATGTATCAAATTTTCAAGTAGGTCAAACTGAAAAATGCAACAGTTGTCCTCCCCATACATTTTTCACCTTGCGATTATCATCCCTTTCCATCAGGGAACTTGAGTTTTTTATAACAACAGGTCGTGGGGAACACATAGCCTCAAGGGTTGTTGATGTAGTAGAAGTAACCTTTAACCCCCTCTGATAATGCTCCCGTCCCCCTAATTTCAACTCCAATTAGTGACAAGTGGTCGTCGATTGGTGGAATTTTGATGAAATTCACCGTGTATAATAGGTATGTGGCTGAACAGCCTTTGACAGCTGGAATGTTATAGGATGCTATTAGTATAACTTGGAATTCCAGGGGTATTCCAGCCAGTTCTGGCAGTTTCCGCTTAGTCGGTTGATGGAATTTAGATTTCTACATTTTGTGTTGAACAATTTTCGACATCTCTGAATTTTGGCTAACTTGTTTAGTCTACAAATGCCAGGAATAGTTATTTAACCTCGTTTATCGAAAAGTATACAGGTTGATATATTTGTAACATTCTATTTTGTAGCAATCTAACCATTCCTACCAAGAATGCACGTTAAGGAGCGCTTCGCGCCATTTACAATGGCGGGAAAATAATAGATTCCGTTAAATTTGGCCACAATACTACATTAATGGAATTCCAGAGAACATCTGTTAACCAACATTCCAATCAATCCTCATCGATTTCATGGCCCAATCAAGTCGCCGACAGTTTGGTTATGTTAGGCAAAAACTGGATTAAACTAACATTATAATAATTATTCAAAAATTGTGTAATGGGATAGGTGGGCATGGTGGGTCTAAACCCATGAAAACAGCGCCATCCTGGGGCTATGATTTCATCAGGTTATATTGGTCAATGAGATAGGCAAGAAACCTGCATAAAACGATGGTACTGATACAAAGGGCAAGCCTGGGCCCCAAATTTCAAGCTCACACGTTTGACCTCGACATTTTGTCATGCTAACCTGTGACATTTGAGCCCCATAAGTTCAGTGGGGCAATTCTCGATGGATAGTCCCAGACTCTGGTTTTAGAAGGTAATATCTGGTTACAGTAAACTGATGAAGGTATGGCATGAATTTCAGGGGTATTTTAGGTTTTAGAATGACGGTTTTAGTCAGTCGGCAACGATCCCTTCTCTCCCCTCCGACGATTTTTGGACTTAGCAAATGCGGTTGAACGCTAACGATGTCAAGGACGATCATGTTTATTCGGTACAGCCGATCTGCCGGGACGATCGGGCGGCAAGATTCCCATTGTTTCATGCGTTGTCTGGCATTGACCCGCCAAGCTGTGGTGTGACGTCATGGGGGAAGATTGGGCAACACCTTGGCAACCGATAGCACTTTGAAACTTGCTTATTATCCGAATAATGTAAGGTTCAGTGCCACGTATCGGTATTCCAAGATGGCCGCTTTTTTAGCTCCACCTGAAGGCGGCCATCTTGTGGAAATACTGAAAGGCACGTATCCCTGCAATACCAAAACTTACGTTTGGGGATCAATGGAGCGTTTCAAAGGTTGTTTAATGTAGATTTTTCCCTTCAGTGATTAAAAGGTGTCATGTTTGGCATGTGATTTTATAAATCACCTTAAAGGTCCATTTTTACACATCAGTTACGTCGAGGCTCAGTGTTAACTGTTGAGGAAACAAACGGCGCTAGAACGGACGTGTGTAAATGTTGCAACATAATTCTTATGTATCATCAGTTTTGATACTAGATGGATATGTAACTGATGTGTTTAAATGGACCTTAAAATAATTGTGTGTGCCCATTTACACACATTATTATAGTTTTAGCATGCCAACTTATTTCTACATACCTTAACTTTAATGGCGGGAAGGGAGGAGCCACGCATTGAACTACCCAATGAACTATCTGAACGTAATAGGTGCACATGCGTGGTTCTTCCCTTCTCGCCATTAAAGTTAAGGTAGATACAGACGTTGGCATGCTAAAACTATTACGTACTGAACATACTGTAGTTTTTAGTGTATAGTGACTTCCAGTAATAAAAGCCAGTGTAGTGTTTGTGAGGAATTGGTATTTGAGTATTTTTCCATTCAAATTTCCCAGATCTTCGTGATCTAAGGATGGACCCTGACAAGTTTTTGAAACCGAAGCCCTCATTCGGTGAGCGTGCTTTTCCGCCTGAAAGCCCCATGCTTGAAAAAGAATGGCGAAGGACACTTGGTTGCTTCCATTGCTTGACCTTCGTTTTAGGGGCTGGAATGCCATGGCGACCATGAAACCGAAGATCCCGTCGAAATAGTCGCGAAAAGAACAAAACTAGATACTTTAAAAAAAATGATATGACGTCACCATATCTTCATGCAAAAAATGTATATACAGTGGCGGTTTTCCCTACGGATGTTAAAATAAGCTGGTGATGATGATGATAATTAACAAACAGAAATGATAAACAAAGGGTCCTGTTGTATGGCATGTCACGTGTATTTTGTTTTGGACTATATATTCTCAATTTTTTAGAAATGTTTCTGGGAATCCTATGTACTTTTTTGTGAGATTGTTAATCCGGTGTAACAGATAAGTCAGACAAATCAGAACAACATTTGCCTTATTCCGATTCAGCACCCTCTGGTGGCCTATAAGCGTTTAGCATGGCATTTGCCATGATGCATGTAAAAAATTGTTTGGATTTATCTTTTTTCCCCAGATAAATTCTTAAATTACTTAAAACTTCCTCTGAAAATATTGATTAAAGTTGATGTCTGAAGATAGCGAATCTCTGGATTTCATCACCCATAGTGTTATTGACTGATTAATTTTCCCCAAAGTGTATTAAGGGGCCGTCGTTCGATTAATCAAAATTGATTTCCCTTGAAATTTATCAGTGCACCAAAGTTCGGTTGTGACGATCGACGGAGGAATCATTATTATCAATCATTATTAATCAAGTTCAAACATGGTTCGAAGCCCCTTTTTTTTGCCAATTTTTAGACACATTTTAAGCGTGATTAAGTTGCAAACATGTTTTGTTTGTAGCCTATTCGGTGGTTATTGGTGGCGAATACGAACCTCTTTAGGTCAACTATTGGCATAAATCAGTGATTGGAAAAGGTGTTTAACTGAAACGTTCAGTAAACACTTACTACTTGCATGAAATTCTTTTATTCAGGAGAGATATACATTGATGCTATTGTCAGTAGTCAGGTGCTGACGATTTTATCATCGTTATCATGTTTACTGCCTTTTTGGTAAATTTATGATGAGTTTTTAAAACTTTTTTTTTGGTATACTTTCATCGTTTTGTTTAGAACACTGTTGAGAAATCATTCTACCTGGTTCAACCTGCTAACAATTATTTATAAGAATGTCTTATGTAAGGGAATAGACACGTGTTCCAACTCGTTTAACCAGTTTTGAACAAGTGCTTTACAGTTTCGAAATATTAACATGTCTATTTCGCCATTCGAAAATACTGCTGATGAAAAACGAGAAAGTTTTTTTTACTTTCATTTTGATATTCTTACTATATAACAATATAAATTCTGCAAAATTGTTTGAATATCTCTTGTTCGATTTTTTTTTCAAAAGCTTCCATTATGGCAAAACATCCCTTTCATAAAGGATTCAATATACCCATTCACTCCCACATGGACTCAGAAGGGTATAATTAAACCGTCAGTCGAAGATGATTTCTGGAGCGTCATTGTACCAAAGCAGGTTACATTAGTTGAAGGTTATAGTGACGAAGTTTCGTAGTAAACAAAACTGAAGAAAGGGTTGTCGGCTTTTTAGTCTTGCCTCCCCCCTTCCCTCCCATCAGACCACGTGGAGGCACATGCCAAGGGCGGCCCGGGGCTTTGGACGCTCTGACTGTTGGTTTGGGTTGGCAACGGCGCTGCAGATAGTTGCCAGAAACCTGCAGTTGCGTGGCAACCGACTTTGGTTTTTAGTAATCTACAAGGTAGAAGTGGCTAGTTTTGAGCAGTCTCTTTCTTAGTTTTCCAGTTGGAAGTGGTTAGTTTTGGCTACTGTCTGCATACTCAGTTGAAAGCCTCTTTTTTGGAGAACTTATTGTCTTTCGTGAAACAGTTGAACAGTTGGGTTCAATGGCTAGTTTGATAGTCTGGTTCATGATCTTTAAATGGCAAATTAAATGTTCAGGTAGTTTGTTGGAAAGTCTGGTCATCTGCCATTAAATGGCATGCTGGCTGTTTGATTTCCATTCATTTAAATAGCTGGTTGACTGCCAATAGTTTTATGGAAAATGTGTTTGCTTTTCATTGAAATGCTATGTATAACTGATAATAAACTGCTATTTTGGATGTCTGGTTGACGGTCTTTAAATGGGTAGTTGAGCAGTCAAGTTGACTGTTCTTTGTGCTAGTGTAATGATTTGTTTAACTGGCAGGTAGTCTTATTTCATGGTCTCAGTACTGTCAAATTAAATACTTATCTCTGGT
Organism: Ophyiulus pilosus; assembly: GCA_033995625.1. Classification (NCBI taxonomy): domain Eukaryota; kingdom Metazoa; phylum Arthropoda; class Diplopoda; order Julida; family Julidae; genus Ophyiulus; species Ophyiulus pilosus. The sequence continues at coordinate 29,131 of JAUJYV010000163.1, forward strand.
AATTTGATGGGCTGTTTGTTTATCTGCCATTAAATGGCATGCAGGGCTGACGTCTTGACTGCCTTTCATTTAAATGGTTGGTTGACTGCCATTAAATGGCTAATTGAACAGTCAGGTTGACTGCCAATAGTTTTATGAAAATGTGTTGGCTTTTTATCGAATTGCTATGCTTGGCTGCTAGTAAACTGCTATTTGGGATGTCTGGTTGACTGTCTTTAAATGGCTAGTTGAGTTTGTGTTAGTTTTGTTGGGATGGCAAGACAGTTGGCAGTTAGAAATGATGGCTGTTCTTTGTGTAAAGTTGTTGGGTTGGCAGACAAGGCAGTTGGTAGTTGGAAAGTCTGGTTGACTTCCCTTTAATGACAAGTGGGCTTGTTTGGTTGACTGCCATTCAACGGCTGTTTGGGCCGACTGTTTGTTCATAAATTGCAGTTGTACAAACTATTTAGTTGTGTTTATGGGTAGGCTTATTGTTGCGAACACACGGACGATATTATTATATGCCTTGCTTTTCCGAAGCATTAATTCGTGTCATCGTTATACACAGGATAACGAGGACGTCGAACGGTTGACAAAACGCGTTTGGTTACCATTTTGTTAGTGTTGACGTCACTTGCCGGGGAACAAAGTGAATCGAGCTGCCGTGAGCCTTGAGCTATTGAATTATGGCCCGGATTTAAAAATAAATTCGGGTTAACTAAGTCTGGCAGCACATGTGGCCACATTTGGAAATGTCATCTGGAAACATGTGGCGCGAATTGTTGGCAGAAAAAAGGACTAACTGAATCCTGCATTTGGAAGTGTTCTTGTACACGCAACGTGAATTTTGGCAGGGCAAACTGGGTTCTTGCAAACTTGGGTTTTGATATTTTTAGGGACTTGACAATACACATATCCTTTTTGTAACTAACTGTAATAAGATTAAAGAATGAGGGAAACCAACGTTTTAAGGAACGGCTGCATACAAGACAAGTTTATTTGTACACTGGCTCAGCGCCATCTATAGCACGAAAAATCGAATGCTGTTGTATCACGAGCCCAAGAGCAATACCATACGCCTAACCATGTAGATGAGTCGATGGTATTTTACCATTGTTGTTAGTCTGCTGTCTAGAGAGGTTATTAGTCGATTAAACTTCCAACCATGTCTGTAATAGCCAGGACTAAATTAATCATGCCTAATTTACAGTTGATACTTGTCAATCATACTGCATCTGAATAGACAAAAGTCGAATAAATTTTCAATCATGTCTATTAATGAATGATTGATAATCTTGATGTTGACTACGTCACTGCAGTTGTAGTTGCAGGAGGCGTTGCCATATCAGCCATCTTGGATAGCTGCGTTAACCATTATGGCATTGCATTGATACAAATGTGAAATTACAACAAAAATTTGTAGAAAAACATGTAGATGAGATGAGACAATTTCCAGTTTTATTTTTAAGAGATTGGTTGGATAGAGTTTTCATAAAAAAGCTAGTTCTCTAAAACTTTAAATATTTCCAAAAGTACTATATTTGATTAAAATTTCTCATTTTTTTAGACATCTGTATTCTATTAACATGCTGAGCTTAGCTATCCAATAATTATTATTGGGATCGAATATTATATAAATTGTTTTTTAATTGTATATTTGTTTGCAAATGATTATGCAGAAAAAGAAAAATTGCTGAAATATTTTCCAAGTTGCATTTATATATCTTTGCAGTTAGACAGTTATTCGTTGTAGTTATCAGTCAGGACTAAAAAAATACGACTAATTAAATCATAAGTTTAGAACTTAGGATCATGACTAACTAATCATGATGCTGTCTATTTACGCTTAGCAAGAGCGCCGTTACTATATGGTTAAATGCCTATAGTGTGAATCACCATAGTGGGAATGGGGCACTACCCAATTCAAATTCGAACAGCAATACATACATCTCTATCTATAGTGCCAAAAAAGTAGGAATTTCTTAGGGCAAAGCTTTATTTCTTTCGCATTCGTTCGTTTTATGTTTATATTTCCATTTTATAACTGCATCGGCCTCACGCTTCGTCCAACTGGGACTCAGTTAACCTATAAAATATTGTCTTCTGTATACGAGAAATGAAATTCAAATTTAGGTACATTTATTATGCATTTATGGCGGCGTTTGTACATGTTGAAATCCCATTTATATCTCAATTTCTGTAGTTGCCGGGGACATTCATGACGACATGTGTCACCGTAATGCACCAAAAATGTCCCGAAACGGGGGGGAAAAAATGTCGTAAATTTGCATGGGATCGTTCGTTATCCAATAGTGGTGAGTAACGACCCTTCCAAGACGGAACCCTTCTATCCGAACGGAGAGGCGAGTTTTGAGGTTTTTTTATCAAAAGATGTTCGGATGAACGATGCTGAAACGAAATGGACAGTGGAGCATCCATTACGTTGCACTAAATGCAAAAAGTATTTTATAAAAAAAAACCTATAGCGTTTGGATGTATATTTTTATCAGAAATCGAGAAAGATTTCACATATGTATTGTACAGTTGTGGCGAGCTTGGTTCGGTAGATCTCACGAGTTTTCCATGACGTCGATATGTTCTAAATATAATTCTTTACATTAGAATGTAATATAATTGCAAATTGTGTTGTTCAATGCGTAGACGAGTATAGAAGTAATACCCATATTTATCATAACAAAATCAAATATTCCATTCCTGAAACCCGGAATCATGGATAGTTACGAGAAATTATACGGATTTTAATGAATAATTAATCCCTGACGTATATACTGCTGTGGTTGTTTCAGCATAGACGCCATATTGGAACTCCCAATATATAACCCTACATTTAAGCTGCTGTGGCCAGGACAACACTGTTTCCGGTCTCAACAACTTAATCCTCTGGATAGGAACCACAACTAACTTTACTGACTATAATGTAAAACATTGGCCCATCGTATTTTGAGCATATTAAAAAAAAATTATGAGGAGAATAATTAAATCAGCATATAAACTTTTAATTTTTACATTGAATTCTACTTATTGTGAAAAAGTGTATCGTTAATATACATTAAAGTTAAATATCAGTTAAAAAACACCTAAAAATCGTAGTAATTATATAATCTGCTATATTAAATTTTTGTTTTCAGTTGTATAGTGATAACCAAGGTGCGAGCGTTAAACTATAACATTCGGCTTTGCAATGATGCATTCTAGATACGTCTCATAAAATATCTAGTGAGTTTTCTGAGATCATCTGGTTCATGATCATTTTCATCATACTTTAAAAAATAATTTTTCACCGACGATGTTAGGAGAGGGAAATTATTTCACAAGATGGCTGGCTGGCAATATACGCTAATGAGCAATTAACGTTAATTGTAAGGTATTAAATATGCCCGGAAAATTCTGGAAAAAATGGTTTTCTGCATGAATCATTGACTAACAAGGACTAAGGATGACGTGACCCAGTGCTCGAGATCCAGTTGAAGCGAATTTCATGACCAACGTTCCCTGAGAAATAAAGCAAAATAAAATTATATATATATAAAAAATGATGATGATGATAATAATAATAAAATCGGCCATTTTTAATTTACTGCAATGTTGCATCGAAACAAAAGAGATTAACATCGTTAATGGACTCTGGGGAAGTAGGTTAACGTGTGCAAACTGCTTTATAGGAGGGCATCGCTGTTGCACTCGAGATGTTCCAGGCGGTTTTTTGTTTTTGTTTTTGCGGAACGGACATTAGCATTGACCCTATTTCTTCCGAAGCAAAACAGAAGCAAATTTATAGAGTATTATAAAACTTTGGTCATCCCTAGTGGCGCATATTTGGAACGAGCATCTGTGTGCTGGATTCGAAAACTAGTGCATTGTGTTACGAACAGTTATGAAAATAAACGTATATCGCATTTCTGTCGCCAGAACGATTAAATGGAATGCCATATTTCATATGGCATTCCTGTGACATTCCAACCATTACGTATTTGATGGTACCTAATCATTGGGTCACATCACACAATTGAAATATAATACATTTCCAATAATGGAACCACATGAAAGAACATGAAATACGATCTTATTATGCGGCTGGTCCGTTTAAGCGTAGCAAAAAAATGTCAAAGCAAAATTTAATTTATTAAATATTACGTTGGAACTGATTATGATTACAATAAAAACCCGTTCAATTTCTTTTAATTATAAATTTGCCCAATGCGGACATACAAGGTTTTCGTTTTTTTTTTTTACTAGCTCTTATAGTTCTGAACTGGTTTTCCTTGTCCGGATAAACGGTGAGCTGGCCCTAATTACACGAAGTGAACTAATATCAATTCATGCATTTTATTTGTTTCTTGAGCATTTGGTCCTGGTATCTAGCTGGCCCATTATTCGGAATGCATGCATGCTATCTGGGTGTGTTTGGGTTAACTGGGTTAAAGGGTTTACTACTGGAGGCATCGGCGAGTACGACGCATAAACAACATAACCCAGTTCACAGCAGTACATGTTCGGAAACTATTTGCGGAAAGAAAGCATAATGGCATGCAATTATGCAATGACCGATATTTTTAAATAGGTATTTGCTGTATTTTCCAATATTCTGTCTGTATACAATGTCAGGCCGCCTTTTGCCTTTCAGGCATTAATGGACCCTTTAAGCTCCACAATCAAATATCCAATATTCTGGTAATTACATTTTAAACAATATATATTATATGCACATGTACATACGAGGATATTTCCGCACTTAGTTTGAACAGAACATTCCTATCGAATCTTTTATGATTACATGTTTATAAAATCTCACCAAATTGTTTTGTTTATGCTATATACACAGTATAGAAATCATAATTTGGGGGCATATGTAATAAAATAATAATTGAAAATAGTTTTTCCAAGCATTGTGGTTCATCAAGATGGTCTCCCTGGCGGATGACAGTGCTAGACAGTGGATGGACATTCGCGGAACTGTCACTTGATGACCTGTTGACTGTAGCAGTCATCTGTTTTCGGATAGAGCAAGGATGGCCGCTTGTCAGAAAAGATAAGATGCCTGTGAATGACGGGACTTCTTATCTTAAGAAATAAGAGTTTGGGGACGACAGCACGAATCCCATTTGGCCCTTTGTTTCGTGCGCTTCCCTGCCCAAAGATGGCGACGTTTGGAGGGGTTTGACCTTTGCTGGACAGTCGTGTCAAAGCTGTTGTGCTGACCAACATATACGCTTTCTGGCATCGATCGATGGCGGTGACCGAGATAAGAGGACATAAGCAGTTAATAGGCCAGTAGTGGAAATACAAAGCTGACCAGGCGATGGACAGAGGGAACTCCCTGGTGGCACTTGTTGGAAACAGCTGTTGAAGGGAATAGATTGATGCTAATGAGTGAGGGTGATGCAGTTGTGGAGTAAAAAAGTTGGACAAGACTATACAACAAATTTACAAGAAAGTTGCCACTGTAGGCCGTGCACTATGCAATTCTGAAGCAAGGATCACTTTGAAGACAGTCGCATCCGTTTACGTCACACTTGATTAATGAATGATACTGGGAATGCATCTTTAAGATTATGATATGTTGGTTAATTATTACAGTGAAACCATAAAGTTATGAGTCATTGGTTTTTAAAAAAAATTACGTGACAACTGACAAGTACAAACATTTGATAGCGTTATCAAATTAACTGAAGTTGAATATACTGGCTGCTAACAGCTTTGCAGTCATTGTGAAAGATCTATAAACGGCTGTACTTATGAATATGTAATTAAGTTCTTTGATTACAAGTGCAGTCATCATTACTGTAAATTTCAAATTCATAAAATGTAAGCTGAATTGCAGCCACTGGGTCGGAAAATAGTCAACCGTCAAGAAGACAGTAGTTTTATTCAGTTAAAGCACTTCGGTATAGGGGTTGGATCGTTTGGCAATGGGATTTGAAATAGAAGCCCTTTCTAATGCTAATTTGACCTCATTTGTTATTGATCTTTGGTGTATTTGACGATATTCTTACTCTAACTTAACAGCATAATTTAGTAGTGTAATGACACTACTTCTTGGTGATTTTTTAAAAAATGACGGTTTTTACCATAACAAGATGGCATCATCTGAGCTATTTACTATGTAGGATGTACATCATTTGTTGTCATAGTTATCATGTATTATGTATGATTAATTGCCACGTGTTTTTATATTTAATTCACATGAACGCTGTACTTATTATATGTACAATCGAAAATCTTTAATGGCGGCAAGTATAACTAGAAACATTTCAATGCAATTTTGCATAGTAAAACATGTAGCATAATACAGTTTAATAAGTTACCAGTTATATAATGTTTAATAAAAAATGTATCCATTAAGGGGTCATTTCTTGCTAAGCAATAATTCATTTCATGTTTTATATTGGAAATAAGCGGAAATTCAAACATAAACATAAATGGGACAGTGAGATGGGGGTCACTGGTTAATCGATATCGGAAAATACAGTGGTATTAAGTACATATAGCATATTTAGATTGAATGCCATTGGGGATTTTGGACCATATCTTGTGGTCACTGTGGTCTTTGCAGTGGGGCAAAGACTGTAATGCTGGATTTAAATATCATCGACGTGCGTCAATCGACCAGTTTTGATCCACCCGTTTCAAACAAATGACCAATTAGGATCGCACATGTTTTACATGAAGTGGGTGGAGCAAGACAGGACGACTGACGCAGGGTAATGATACTTCACTGTAGCATTACAGTTTTTATAGTTCAATCTTTTTTGCACGAGTAAGTTTTAGCCTAGACTCGCTGTGACGTCATACTGCATCATTAACGTCACTCGTTCGATACATTTGCAAGGTTAACGACAAACTTGGCCCTGGTCGAGCTTGGGTTTTATGGGTGTTTTTGGACTTTGTTTTAATATTTTTCATTACCGATCGTCAAACGTTTTCTGCCCTTGTGCATTCTTTGCACTTTTTACGACTTTCCAACATTCGGTCATAAAACCTATAGCTCCTGTTCCGTGGGTCCGATTCGCTATTCAGAGCCGTAACGCGTAGGTGTGGTTTGATGGTCAAGACGGACCGTGGGTTTTGGACCTCGGTGGTTACTCACCTTGGATTCGACCACTCATCAGGGCAATCTTTTTTAAACAACAAAGACTTGCGCCATAGTCTCCACACAACTGCATTTGGGCGTTCTGTGGCGGCCATTTTGAATCTTACTGACTTTTAATTAATCGCCATAAAAGAATCTAATGGGGGGAAATCTGGCATTGTTAATTCAAGATATTGACTTTATAAAACGCATATCGGCGTGGGAAAATAGCGCCAAACTATTACTAACATTGATCGACATTTTTTTTAGTGTGGACTAAAAGCTTTTTGTTTACATGCATGAAGATGGCAAAATCTCGAAAATTTCTCAAGATGGACTGATGCAATAATCGAAAGAGGCGTTTAGTGATTTTGGTTCTAACATGGTTGAAAGGATATTTATTCCGAAATTTGCAAGGCATTTATTTTTTAAGGATTGCACCCTGGGTTCAAGTCCAAACGACGCGACGCCTGCATGCGAAAGGCCTCGAAACGCCTTTTTTGGAGTTTTTATTGTGAGCATAAATCTGTGGCGTTGGTTGGCGTCTTTTAAGTTTATTAGTTTCGAAAATATGCTGCTGACCCGGGTCATAAAACCTGCAACGTCTGGGGAAAATCGACTCTTGAAATATAGGGCCCAGTGTTTTGATTTACGCTTAGCCTCAAAACAAGTCAATGGAATTTGCTTCTTAGTTTGCCGCTTCAGTTTATACGTTTTTAAACTTGTACAAATGGACAATACATAACGTTTTTTTATGAACACATGCATGGATTCCAACTTTTTGCTTCAGGATATATATCTGAAGGTACCTATAGCTGATAAAGTATTTGGTAATACGTTAACTGCACCTGATGTTGAATTTTCCTTTACCCCACTCACTATCCCTTTCCTCAGATCATTTCCTTGATTTTTCCTCCTCCCGATCCCTTTCTAGTTTATCACATTTGCTTTCAACTTTTTGTTTCTTCGGTATTTAAGGTTTTCCTTCTATTATCAACACTTCTTCTCCCCTCACATCTTGTTTTCCCTCCATGGACACGCCTAATAGCACGTAAGTTGATCGTTTTCTTGAAGATGGTGCTACTACGTGGATAACAACCATGCCTATTTAAGATAACGAGCATTATTTAGATGACGTCAAACTCGGGAGTGGCAGTTGAAACGATATCAAATTGACCAAAATGGGCTTCATAGCCATTTTGGAAAAATGGATGTATCTATCTTTTATGATACTAATAATTCTGTGAGGCACGTATTTGCAAATTTGTAGACTTCAGTTTTAAACTAGATGTTGTTATGGCATCATTAAAATGATGATTATGTATTTATGAGCATGGCAGGTATAGAAAAACTTCTAAAATCTAACTGTGTGGGAAATTCTGGTACCTGTCTTTGAGAGGGTGATGGATTGTTTTTATGTCGAATATGCTCTATAAATATTAATTCATTAAAATTGGACACCTGTTTGAATTATATTAATTTTTCAAGGCTTTTATTATCTCTGCATCAAACAATTTGTGTACTCGCACTGCTGTTTAATAATGGCCGTTTTAATGTACCGTATATTCCAATTTAAAAAAAAGTCTGAGATCCTAAAAAAAGCACAAGCACCGAATAAACTTTGGGAAGAGACGTTAATACCAAATGATGAAAATTCACATTTTTTTATATCCCCTTAAGTAACATAAGCCTATTTCTATTGTTTAGGGCTCTAGCAGCCATAGGACTTTTGGCGTTGTTATCGTCTGCATAGCATAGTTACCATGGTAACCATTACAAAAGATGAAGCAAGTTTATGATGGAATGCATATAAAAAATGGGATTAAATATCGCATTCTTACTTTTGGCAGTGAAAAGTGAAAAGTAAATATAACTTGTCATATGACTTCAATTCACACATTCAAAAACTTCTCAAAATGCAATGAAAAATCTCGGGGTTTTTTTATTGTACGTTTTCTATTGCGGTACTTTCTGGTCTTACTCCTATTCAACTATCCCTGGTTGGGAATGATTTTATTGATGACATCTCTTTTAAGAACAGGACCAATCTCTTAAAGCATGACGTTTGTCGTACTCATACGCCACCAGGTAGTGCAAAACACAGAGGAATAAGGTTAATGATGACCGCTTACTTCTAAAACATACGTAGCCTCTGAAAAATTCCAAAAACCGCCATTTTTTCCTTTCAAAATGGCTGTGGAACAGGTCCTGAACTCGAGCTGTTTCTTGTCACGTGACACTCGTAAATGCAGGGCTGGAGATCACGGTTTACGACAGTCAGCGGCTGCTGAGGACGATCGGGGATATAAAACGGCACTTTGATGGCAAACTGGTAACTGGCAAGAAGACACTGGCCGCTTTATGTAACGGAAACAGATGGCTAACCAAAGCATGTACATATACTGTACGTGTATTGATAAACGTGTTCCCTTGTGAAAAAAAAATAGATGTATGAGAACAGTGTCGTAAAAGCGACTGGGTTGAATAGAGAAATAATTTTCACAGGTGTATAGGTTGCACCGTTTTACAGAAAAGCACTGGCGCCGTCTATCCATACTTTTGTTGTCACATCCCTTTACATGCCCATTTGTCCCTACTTATACGCAGTGCACCAATTTTTGAGTTAACACACTAGAACAGTGTTTTCCAACCTTTTTCAACTCACGATGCACAATCAGTGCACATTTGTAATGTTTTCCAACTATAGAAGTATGTAACTCATCTATAAACTACATACTGTAGTTCTAAAATGGGATTGACTCAAGGCAGGACATTTCTGGATAATGCGACCACTGGATAGGACCTGATGAAATGATTAAGGACCGGATACATACTTTAACTCCTTCAGATACGGTTAATAGGACTTAATTTGACTTCAGACCTGCATGTGTCAGTGCCAAGCTAACGGAGATGACATTCCAAAGCTAGGTATCATTTGCCAATCTCATTACAACTAATCTAATCAAATGTTGGTCGCAGCAGGGAGCTATTTGCCATATGAGGGCGGCTTGATAGGGTCCTGAGGTCGATAATGTATAGCGCATAAAACGGTAGTGTAACGAAAGTTTTAACCATCAATTGTTCCATTTTGAGGAATTTTCACCTTGCTTTTTTTTTTTTTTTTTTGGTGATGATTGTGGTGTTATTAACAAGCAGCGAATTGTTCTTATGTCAAGTTCTCTTGCAATAACGTTGGTAATTTGGCATCGTCCCACTTTGCCGCAAACCATATCGCCGACGCCATATTTGGTTAGGTTTTTGCAAAAATTGGGAGAAATGATAACGCTATAATGATTGTAATGGGTGTCTGGTCTGTCGGCAAGGTAGGTCAAAACTTTTACGTCGCAGGTATACCACGATGAAGTGGACGATGGTATCTCCATGGCAACTGCACTTTTGAGCCATCCCGTAGTCCAGATGCGCAACCGAGTGACACAATGGCGCTGCAGTTCTCGTCGAGTAACGTTTAGATGACCTCGAAACGAGATTGCCCCGCGCGATCGCTTTTAATGGCTGCCATATCAATAAAGGGTCTGGCCTTGGCCGGGGGCCGTTTCTACGGTCTGCAGACTTAACTGTTTGGCTGAGTTGCCAACAGTGCTAACCTTTCGTTTTCTATTCCGATCCCAAAGAAGTGTTTCTTCAAGAGCGTTCGTGTGTGCATATGGCTCTAGGCTGAGGGAGAGGAATGTCCGAGGACGAATCCAAAGGCAACAAAATCTCCAGGGGAGATAAAAAATAAGATCCGAACTGAGTTAAAGATGCCCAGGCATCTTGGAAACGAACAGGCCTATTCCTGAATGCTTACGATGAACGATGCTCGAATTATAGACTAAAAAGACAAGCAAAGTTTACATGTGATGGCTCTTTTCTAAATTACGCCATGATGGCAATGATGGCACATCCAAAGTTGCACAAAGGGGACATTTTCGTTGTTAAAATCTCGTTTTGGTATATTTTAGAAAGTCATTTCATTTTTGGAGAAATTACACGAAGGAGCAATTCCTGTAAAAAACGGCTTTTCCAATGGCATTGTTATGTGATTCACAAATTTTATGAAACTGAACAAAAATACTGATTAAAATGATAAGCCCCTTTTTTTAACTGTAACAGTGGCTTTCAACATTTGTTCAGCTAACTGCACAAATGAAATAAAGAAACATTGTTTCAGTAAAATCTATTCGACCTTCCCCCCAAATTTCCAAGAGGGACCCGTGACGGCACACCATTAAAAAAAACTATAAGCGCTTCGTTGTACACTCACTGCTGGTGCAAATCCTTCGTTTTTATTTATACAAAGCAACACGTGTGCAGCATTGAGTTAAAGTAATTTTACGCCTAGTTTTTTTTCCCCCTGAAATATAAATAACGTTAAACTTTGACCTCTGGAATTTAATTACATTACTGAATTATTATTGTTATTATCGTTAAGCATGGATATTACGTTACGCGCCGCGTGTGTTTCCTATTCATTGCGTAACGGAGGCCACACTTAACGTTGTTAGAAACTGAAAAGCTGTACATCTGAAACCGCTTGAGATAGACAAAGTAACTGATGACTTTATCGACGCTAATTAAGTTTTGATGATGAATTGCTGGAGTTTTTGTTTTGTAAGAAACTTGCGGTTCGTTCTTAACAGGAAGTCAACTTTGTCTTGTCGTGTCTACTTTCCCAGAAGGACTCAAACGAATGTCCCCACTCTTCTAGAAGGAATCTTCCTTTATAAGAAGGACGCCATCTTGGGACTCTTCTACTAGAAGATTACCATTTTAGATGCAATGCTGCAGTGCTCTGTGTCATTTAATGGATGATGTACTTCTCTCCCAGAAGGACATCATCTATATATTCTTGGGTATTTTCTACTTGTGCTCGTCTTGCAGTTTTGCTCCATCCATTTCTGGCACATGAGATATTCTGTTTACAGGACATCCTGTGTCTCTTCCTCTCCCATCTTAAGTTCTATGGCAAATACAAACAATTTCCCGCTTTATTTAAACAACTTTTATCCATTTCTTCGCCAGCTTGCACGCGACCTATGGCCTTTGGTTGTGAAAGTCGTAAAAATGACCACTGGTTAAACAAACCAACTCTGCAGGGAGCCATGTTGGGACTCCTGACCGCAACCACTTTCTCCGTTGCTACCAGAGGATGGCAGACGCGACCTCAATTTTCCGAATCGGTTTCACGAAATTTGGCGACTCGGTGCGACAACTGGCGAGGCGCTAATTGCGATGGAAAAAAACAAGCGAAAGTGGGGCCCCACCCAATGTTTGCCCGAGGAAATCGAGGTTAAAACAACAGCGGAAGGCCCAGCAGGGGGAAGGGGCTTCGGATTTATTTTTTTCTCGCACAAGACTCCTAACGAGGTAGGGGTCATACCAAGTGGGCCAGCCCAACGAGGTTCCGACCTACTTGTGGCTCCCCCGCGCGGGATGAATTCATTCCATGAATAACTGATGCAGTTTGTTCAAGCCTTGACCTGGGAGAAAGGCCTTTATACTAAATTGAGTCATCAGCAAAAATTTATACTGACTGGCTGGTCATACAGAATCAATAGGCGCCTTCTGTTCAATAGTACGCTGTTTTGGCGGTGGCTGTTCAAAAAGGACACCCACCACAAAAATTTGCTCCCTTCTCTGTCACATGCCGATTTTGGAGACTTCCTTTTTGAATGGCCCCACACACAAACATGGTCTGCGGATGGCATCCCAACAGCGAAGCAAACCCTGCAGTATTGTATTGTGTAGCTACTTTCTAATCTTTTGTACATTTTTTGTTGTTCTTGCTAACTTCGATTACGAGATTAACTTCAGTTAAGTTTTTTTGTGAGGCTATGATTTAATTGCAATTCAGCTTCCATTTGATATGAATTTTCGAACAATTCAGGTCTATGGAAATGACTTAACGATAACTGCTAGCTGCAAAACTGGCTGCAGATGGCAATCAAGTGTAGTCTAAACTTAGTTTTCCTCAATGGGCCATGTTTGGCCCATGCTGCTGCTATGTTTGTTTATTCATAGCTGATGCCCATAGCTATTCCTGGCCAACTTTCTCCCCAGTGTGACGGTTGTCCTCAATTTTTCCACGTTGATTCTGACACGTTTCGCGTTCTTCCTTGACCCGATTTCTGGCAGGGATCGCGGGGTGAGTGGGAAGGATTACGGAATGAGGAAGCCCCTGCTGCAGGGTGATTACGATTACCGGTGCCGATATTAAGGCCATGCCACCCGACCCTTCGTTCCCAGCTTGCCATGGCAATCCCCTTGAAGTGACCATTGACCTCATGACTCTAATGATCGTCAGCAACGGGTAAGCTTATAACTATGCTGAACTTCAGTGTTTCAACGATACGTCTATGGACGCAATAGACTATTCAGACGGCATTTTGTAACGGCGTTTCATATATTGTAACGACGTTTCATTTAAATGCCTCACCAGTAGGTGGTGACATTCAGGATGCATTGCGTTCTATTTCATTCCTGTCCAAAAAATCTCGCGCATGGGCACTTGCATTTTACACAAAAATTCAGCAGATTTTCTTCTGATTTGGATAAAATTAGTTGCGTGACTATTCGTTATAGGTTGATTAGTTGAGATTGACTACAATTTGTGTAAGTTGACAACTACACATGTTGCATTGCTTTAGAAGGTTTATGTGGAAATATTTTGTATGTTAACCGAAAAAATCCTAAGCTTTACTCAAACATTCTAAATTCTGCCTGATATAGTAGTAACCTAAATCATCCTTGATAATTGTAAAATTTTAGTCAAAAAGTGCTCAGTTGTAACCAAGACTATAAATTAGTAAGTACAAATCGTAGCAAGAAATAACCAATTTTTCAACAATGTTGGAGAGGTGAAAATTGTACCGCGATAACTAAAAAAGATGGCGGCGTGTCGCAGTTTTTCCATTTTTTTCGAAAAAAAAAAAATGGTAGACTTTTGTTTATTTCTTTAAATAGAAAGTCTTTTACCGGCTGTTTGTTTACGCATTTTGGCATAGTCTAGTCTTTTAGCGTTTTTTTTTTTTTTTTTTTTTTATTTCACCCCTCAAGACGTTCCCGCCTATTTTCCAGAAAGTGGAGGAGAGGAAACCTAGAAAAAAAAATTGAAAATTTTAGGGGGAAAAACGGTTTCGAGGGGTCGCGTTTGGACCCGCTAAATAAAGTGCTTTCTGTTCGCACTTTGACAACCCCTAACCAACGGGCATTTTGAATGCTTTTTTATGATTATTATTTCGTTTTTTTTTTTTTTTTTGTCCAAATCATTTCCTGTTGTAACTTCTCGAGAGTTACTATCTGTTGGGTGGTTTCAGTTCTTAAACAAGTCTCGAAAAATCCCGTTTCGGCAAGTTGAAAGGGTGGCGGGGGCGTGCGGGTCCTGGGACGGCCCGGACCGGCTAGGGATCCGAGTTCGCTGATGAACCCATGGAATCCAGACGTGTCTGGGGTGGGGTGTAACGGATCCCCAGAGAGCTAATGAAGGTCGAGGGGACAGAAAACTACTATTATTTCCTCCTCGGAAACTAGTTTTTTCTTAAAATTCGCAAAAATATTATATAACGTTATTCCGAGAAGTATATATTGCAGAGTTTGCAAGTTTTGAACCTCGTCTGAGCTGAAGCAATTACTATAGTCACGGAATATAGCTTTAACCCTAGATGAAAACCGATTTGGAGTTTCAGCATTGAAGGGTGCGCATGCGCACAAATTCTATTCAAATCGGTTCTCAGCTGGGATGACATCTATTCCGTGACCGCAGTTAATAGACAATTTGAGCATGCCAACGTCTTTATACATACCTTCACTTTAATGACGGGAAGGGAGGAGCCACTCATTGAACTAGCTAATGAACTAATTGAACGTAATGGGTGCGCATGCGTGGTTCTTTCCTTCCCGTTATAAAGACGTTGGCATGCTCAAACTGTCTAATGTCTTGAGGTTTCAAGAATTTACATGCACTTTTTGAGGAAAATAATATACAGTACGAGTTTTTTGCCTGCATGTTTACTAGCTATTTAAAATACTAGCTTTGAAGCTATGTATATTCAGAAATTGTCATTTTTTGTAGCCTTAGTTTTTGTCATTTACCTCGTTGTGTCAATGGCCACAAATGTTTTTTCCACTTATATGCAGATGACATCGATTAACATTGTCAAGTTTTATGGCTTTGTAACTGTTTTACTAATATTAGTCACTTAGATGCGAGTTGAACAAACAGGTTTATGCAAATGCAACGATGCACGTTATGCACGTTGGAATAACAAGGTTGTTCGCTATTATATATGCAGCGTATATATGGCTTCGCTTGGCCTTCCATTCCTGGTTTTTTTACTCCCTTCACAATGCACCATATACTGATAAGTGCAATGTGGCGATTTAAAAAAAAAACCACGTTAAATTGTAATTTCAGTTTTTGAACACAAGTATTTGAGGTGATGTTATGATTGCCATAATATTTTCGTTCAAGTGATGGCTTTTACTTGCAAAGCCTTCGCCTCGAATACATACTACTGTGCAATAACATTTATAGTATACTATTAAAAAGTATTGGTTTGGTAACATTTTGGGCATACTTTTTCAGATTGTCTATATGTATGCATGGGCGGCTGTTTTATGAAGCCCAACTCCAGAGAAACAAACCATGACTTTAGCAGGTCTCTCTGGGGGGAAAATGAGCCTCATAATCCAAAGCAAAATATATAAAAAACAAACATTAAAAAATGCAAATTAATCCTCGAGCATCTTATGCACTCTTTCGTCGCTTACGTTAATTATGCAAGCGTTTTTTGCGATTATCAGCACCCGTATCGCAAAACGGCGAACCGGCTTTTACATGGGGGAAAAGCACATGCACATAGAAATATGGATGGCAGTTTTTGCGTATTTGACTTCAATTAAGCTTATGCTTTTCAGCTTAATGGGAACTGCGGGAGACGGGACTGGCTTATAATTTATTCAAACTGTGTTTATGCGAGCTCTTAATGAGCCATTCAGCGGCACGCTGCATGGATCAGCTCCCGCTTCAGCGGCTAATGACTTTGCGCTGAAAAGCGTCAAAATGGGTCAAGTACAGGCGACATGAGAAAACGGAACGCTTGGCAGAATTACTACTAGATTGCTACACATTTTGGCTATTTTATATAATTTATCTGATGGTCCAAAACTTCCGTTCCACGACCCCTTACCGCAAGTCGGTAGGATTTGACTCCCTCTCTATGCCACGTAACCTCTATCCGAAACTCACATAAGCAATAGAGAGAGATTGAGCCAGCCAACGTTAACGAAACGTTAACGAGGAACAGCGCTGGCGGCTGGAATGGCATTGGAATGCCATGCTTTGCATAGGGTAGTCATTGAGATTTCAGCCGCCAGCGCTGTTCCTTGTTGTCGTTATCGTTTCGTTAACGTTGGCTGGCTCAATCTCTCTATTAGAGACATGTATTGTACTTTAAAGAACAGTAATGTTGAAAATTGTGCTAAAGAACAGACATGTTGAAAATTGTGCTAAAGAACAGTAATGTTGAAAATTGTGCTAAAACAGTCATGTTGAAGATTGTCCTAAAGAACAGTCATGTTGTATATTGTGCAAAAGAACAGGCATGTTGAAGACATGTTGCTAAAGAACAGTAATGTTGAAAATTGTGCTAAAAACAGTCATGTTGAATATTGTGCTAAAGAACAGTAATGTTGAAGATTGTCCTAAAGAACAGTCATGTTGAATATTGTCCTAAAGAACAGTCATGTTGAAGATTGTCCTAAAGAACAGTCATGTTGTATATTGTGCAAAAGTACAGGCATGTTGAAGACATGTTGCTAAAGAACAGTAATGTTGAAAATTGTGCTAAAAACAGTCATGTTGAATATTGTGCTAAAGAACAGTCATGTTGAAGATTGTCCTAAAGAACAGTCATGTTGTATATTGTGAAAAAGTACAGGCATGTGGAAGACATGTTGCTAAAGAACAGACATGCTAAAAATATATAGACGACACCCCGAACAGATACTTCCAAATCTGTTCGTGCATGAATTAATTAGTTCAATTAAGTATTTAGTTTTATGACCTAGTCTGATATATTCTTCCTTGTTTATATCACAGTGTTAGAGCCATTAATTTATTCGGTTCATTTTTTTCTCTTTTTAGGTAAGCTGTGGTGATGTTTTTTGTGTGGCTATTGCGATCTGCCTTCAGATGGGGTGACAAGTTGCATGCAAAGGGAAGTTTCCGGACAAGCAACAGTCACGCATCTTATGGAATAAGGAAATTAAAGGAAAAATCCGAAAACTGGATTTTTTTTGGGCGTAAAACTAAACATGTTATTCTCTAATCGACAGTTCTATTTACTCTATATTCCAAGTCATACTTTAAAAAATCATTCCGGATAATGGGACCACAGCGGCGAGTATAAAGTGTGGTCCTATTATGTGGTTTGCCATATTAACCGG
Organism: Ophyiulus pilosus; assembly: GCA_033995625.1. Lineage (NCBI taxonomy): Eukaryota > Metazoa > Arthropoda > Diplopoda > Julida > Julidae > Ophyiulus > Ophyiulus pilosus. The sequence continues at coordinate 46,646 of JAUJYV010000163.1, forward strand.
GGTTCGATTCTTGCTCCTCGCGTAACCTGCCGTGATGAAGTCACGTGCCGTCTCGAGACGGTTTTCCTGGAACCGTCCCCCGTATTCAGCAGGGATCCGGTTTCTACGGTTTTTTGGCACGCATCCCGACCGTACCCCCCGTGCCGTCCACGGCGCTCTGCCATCGGCCCCGGCCCGGGTTATGCAACCGGGAGACCACGTTTTTGGCTTCTGGATCCCGTTACCGCGGTAACGCATACGGCATCGTGTCTCGTTGAGAGTGATTAACGTCACTGTCAACGATCTCGTCCGTTTCCTGACTGACGAGGCGTGGCGCCACGTTGTTACCCACCAGAAAGGTGGAGGGGTTTGTTGCCTGGAACTAGTTTAGACACATTTTTGCTTACCTAAACGACTAGATCTTTAGGGGTTGATCAGAAATTCGAACAAAAAAAGCTGCCCAACCAACCAGTCAGAAAAGCATATATCAAATGCTTTAATAAAAATGTTAGTATAGAATATGTAACCAGAATATACACGAAAATAAATAAGCTTACCAATAGTTGGAACATAACAGTTCTTATAACGTTCAACTATAGAGAAGCTTGACACAGAATCTAAACGGAAACACTTTTGAAAAGTTTATAACTAAAACCAAATGGCCTAAAACTGAAATAGATGCAAAAGCTTACCAAAAGTTAACACAGAATAGTTTACCAAAAGTTAAAACGGAATAGTTTACCAAAAGTTAAAACAGAATAGTATTCAAAAAATTAAAACTGTAAAGTTTGCAAAAAGTCCAAATATAAAAGTTTGCCAAAAATCCAAATAGCAAAAGTTTGCAAGAAGTTCAAAACTTAAAATTCTCAAACATCCAAAGACGCCAAAAACACTTTCCAAAAGCCAGATGGGTTCCAAAAGTTGAAAGGGAGGAAAACTTTCCAAACGTCCAAAAATAGGAATGTTTTCCGAAAACCCGATCAGATTGAAATCTTTCCAAAATTCAAAGACGAGGAAGGCATTCCAAAACGGCAAGATTTCAAACTTGAAATACCGAAACTCCTGATTAACCATCATTGAGTTGCAAGCCGCTTGACGGTTACCTTGGTAACCGCGCATTCCAGCAGCTTTGATGGAAGGGTTAAAAATTCGATTTGCACGCGCGTCCAGTGGAGTTCTGAATGTATGTCAATGTTGACCTTTGGAGCATAGAAAGATGAACTGGCCGTTCGACACAAGGCCATTCCTCCCATTTCTACGGCTTCTTTTGTTGCACTGGTGAAGGGGAGGCAAACAATCTTGTAATGGCTGCCATAATTTTTTTATTTTCCCTCGTTTTATGGGTATTTTATGACGGCATTTGCGCAAACTCTTTACCTACATCTCATCCTTTATTTTACGAAATTGCCCACGCGGTATGCTTAGCTTGGAGATGAGCTTACCCCACATAAATATTTTAATTAATTGCTCTCTTCACCTGGGATCGCAACGTAAAAACGTAATCAAAAATATAGAAGATGCGCTTTTTTTTATTCCTTTCATCCCTCGACTGCTTCGCTTTTATGGTTGTTTTTATATGGCAAATGAATTGTTCCATCAGAGGTATTCGAAAAATAGCTCTTGAATAGAAAGAGAAGACTTTGTGTCCCAAGATGGCGGCGTGCTGTACCAACGCACGTGTTTCTGGCTTAGGTTATATCCAATTTCAAACGCCTCTTGTCTTGAGTTCGGCGTTTTATAATGATAATGCAAATATAATATAATAGGTAGTAGTAATAATAATAATAACAAGCAGCACTTTTCCGCCGGAAACCTGAAATGATATACGTGAGTCCCAAGATGGAGAATATCTTTCACAGGGAATATCCTATTGACTGCCCACAAATGCAATTTGATGAAAGTTAGTGTCCAAAAAAATCAATAATATGATCCAGATTTTCACTTGAAAACGTCAAAATTTCTATTTGATTTATATACCCAAACTTTATTTATGTTGCAAAAAAAACAATTTTGTGGAAAGTTAACATTTTGGCGCATTTAAAAAACACAATTCCACATACTACACGATCCTTGTTTGATTTCATTACTCTAAATATATACCACTAAAAATGCAAGTGTAATTCAGATTGTTTTGTTTCTTCAAACATCTTTAATGAAAAATTTGATGAAAAATTTGAAAAAACCCAACCCAAAATATTTCTCTTTTTTTGCCCCAAGATGGCGTCCAAGGAAGACAACCTGCACATTCATTTCGTTTTGTTTGTGTGCTGTTTTAAGCAACATGATATGCGATTTCATCAGTAATACATGTGTGATATTAAGAATATAAAAAAGGCTTCTGTTTGGTGAATTTCCAATCTCCATTCTTTTTGGTCGTGATGGTTTTTCCAACATCGTGATTTCAACTGAAGCCCTACCTGGAATTCAAGGCTTTGGAATCACAGTCAACACTGACGACTCAGCTTTTTACTGCTTTTTTATACTCTCTTCATGTTCCTTTTTATGGTTTATTTCGTTTTATTTGCCGGGAAACACGGAGCGTTCTAAGCAGAGGGTTTGGGAATCATGTGCCCCAAGATGGCGGCTGAAAGTTTTAAATTGATTTTTCATTAACTACTGTTAAAAACGAAAGTTTTTCTCAAATCAGTCTTATTCTGGTTATATGAACTAATTAGATTGAGAATCAATCTAGGTATTTTTTAAGATTTAACCAAACTTGCCAAACTTGCATCTCGAAAGTGATCAACCCGTTTCAAGATGGCGGCCACGAGTTCTCATCCCTTTGATAACCCCCAAACGAAGGGTTTTGCTTTCATCAGCTATTGTGCTAGCTAAGGAGGTCACCGTTTCCTTCTTTGTTCACCTTCTCACTTTTTTCCCCCTTTTGCCGCCATTTTGCCTTGAGAGGGGGAAAAGGGTATACCTTTGATTTCGATCAGTTTTCACTCTTATCATTTGTTTGTTTGTCAGAAACAATAGAAGTTTGGCCCCAGTTTGCCGATGCAGATCCTAGGTCAATAGGGCAGTGCGTCGTTCAGGAATTGGGGTCAATCCGCTGAGGAGCTGGTTGAGGTTTTGGGAGGTCAGGAGATAGATGAGGGAGGAAGTGTTTCTCTCTTGGGTACATAACATTTCTCTCTGACACTGCATCAGCATTGCTTGTTTTTCTGATCGATTTTTATTTCTAGGGTTGGCAGCGAATATGCATACTTTTTTATTTGATGTCAAATGGTTCTTCTGCATGCATGTAGGGCGACAGAACGTTACACAACCCATTTGAGATGCATGCAATTGTGCTAAAATTTAAAAATGAAATCCATGTTTAGGGGATTCCATGTTGATCCATGACTTTTGAGAGGAACATCCATACATGGCCATGCTTGTGTAGGCTGCTTTACCTGGAACTGTTCATAAATAGCCATTCGGACTAGACAAGTGACCAGGAAGAAATTTCGTTGAGGCGACATTAACTGATATTCAAATGAAAACTTTAAGCGTTACTTTTACTATACATCGAAATAAAGATGGCTGCCATGTAGCCGTAGGCCTAAATATGCTAAAAGTGAAGCTTTTACACTTTCTAGTGTTAGAAATCAAGATGGCTGCCAAGGAAATGTTGACTATTTCTTAATCTAATGTCAGTTTTCCGGAGTGAAGATGGCAACCAAAGATACCTAGGTAACATGACGATAATCACTACAATTGGAGTACCTGATGTTCTTGACAAAGGTGGGTGCCAAGGATATGTAGACTAATATCTTAATCTAATGCCAGTTTTCTTAAGTCAGGATGTCATCATGTTCCCTACGTTTCCTTGGCAGCCATCTTTGGGTTTCAAAAGAAGGCGCTTCCATAAAACATTGGAATTTGAGAACAAATTTTAGTTTTGTGAGGGCTTTCTTTCTTTTGTGTTTGTCGATGAGCATTATTCAGTTCCCACCATTAAACAAAGATAAGGAGGAGGTGGACTTCCGTTCCGCTTTTGTGTTACCCCTTTGTTTCCTCCTTTTGGCCAATTAAACGCTGCTTTCGCAAACAAATATCCTGCAGCCATTGTGTTTAATCTGCAAGCTGCCGCAGACTTAAAACCAGCGACGAGAGGTTCTTTTACGAGCAAGTCTCAAATATTTAAATTTCCTCGTTTTATGCTAAATAGTAGTTTTACACCGAGCCTCCTTTGTTCTGTCTTTGGGGGGCTGCAACAATGCCTTTCCTGTCCCTTTGGTGCAGAACACCCACCAGGAGGCAGCACGCCCCGCCAGAGGGCGACCTTGGCCTTTTAGATATCAGCCTTGATGCTAGATGGACTTGCTGAAATCCACGCCTCAGAAATTAAGCACTACCAATAAGGGGTGCGGTTTCGATAATCCCAACCGTTATACGATATCCTGTCCTTCCTAACCACCATAATGGAATTTAACATGCACGCATAGTCAGTGATTATATTCTAGCAGCTGGAAATGTAGCAAAGCAATGCAAAAAAAAGTGAGGTGATGTCAGTCTAATGAATCCCAACCGTTATAAAAAAAACCCTATCCTTGCAAGCAGCACCAGGGTTAAGAGTGTTAGATCATCCAATCCTAACCATTTTGCACATCTAAGTTTTAACCATGGAAACATAACCGATATTCCCATGAAAATGTATTGTAAATGTGTAAACATGTATAAACTCCAGCTTCCCAATCCCAACCGTTATAAGACATGTTAAACAATTAAGAAGCATCCGTGCTGTTGTGTATTCTTAAGTGTTTGACAGTTGATGGAATTTTCGTAAGCTCAATGTAGAAAAAACATGTCTTTACAGAAGACAACCACTTTCTTGAATCCTAACTGATATGTTATCCTAACCGTGCAAAGAATAAATTCTTATCTTGCATTGTTTATCATTGTCGAAAAGGAGATGAAAGCTATTAGGCGAAGCTCAACAGTTCCACAATTTATCTTTCGAAAAGATAGTTGTTTTTGATAGAAATTATGAATGTGGATATCTGAATGACTAGTTCTTGAAATGAGTAATTGTAGGATGTTAACGATTATAGTTTGGCAAAAGGCTATAATGCTTTGGGGTGAAGCCCAACCTATTTGTAAAATGCTACATACAGGGAAAGTTGTTCTCGTCCTTTTTTCTTATAACAAAGACTTGAAAAAGAGACCTGGCGGATGCAGATCTAAACAAATGCTAAATGGGGCCCTATACAGGTGGCCCGATGTGGCAGGTGGGATATGTCACATGAGGGCGCTGGTTGAGGCCTCGCCCCCTTGCCCATCTTATAGTCACGAAGACCATTCGGTTATTGGAATGTCCTTGAGATGCTGGAATGGGCTGCTTAGAAGCCAGCTCCCCTTCAATTGTGTCTACCAGATGGCGTGGTGAGTGATGGTGAGTGGCAGGTGGCTAGCATAGGCGTTTGGGTCGTGGCCACGTGAGATACCCGGAGAGGTACCATATGACAAAATGAACGTGTTTTCTGCTAAAGGAACTTGTTTTTATGCATGTGTCCTTGTTACTAAATTCTGTATAACTTTCTTCTGCTCCACATTGTAAATTACATAAATTTACATCAGGCGAGCAAATTTCGATATATGTACCTTAAATATTAATTTAAATTGCAAATATATTACTAATAGTAGCCTATATCGGTAATATACTTAATTTTTTTGCTCTTCATTTTTAGAATGAAAACTTATATACTTTGTAAAAAGTAATTAAGGTTACCATCGTCACCACAACATTTTAGACCATAATCTATATAGGTTTTCAAACTTTATCATACTGCGGTACACTATATATAATTCGTACTGAATTATATGTGCATTTATAGCGTTTTAATTTAATATTTGCGGTGATGCTACTTTAAATAAGCTGGTTAAAGTTTTGCAGGAATATAACTGTATGAAGGCAAAACTACAATCTAATTTGTAAGAACATAATTTACTAGCGGAACATCCCATAACATCATTTAAGCAACAATTTTTTCAATCCTCTATGACAACAACAGCGTTTCCTTGAACCTATGTTAACTACTTTTTGATTACAAACATAGCATTGCTAACAAATCTTAGACCTTTCGAGAATCAGGGCCAGCAGCGTACCCTCATCCGAGCGCCAAGTGCCTATTTTGTCGCGTGGGGGCGCTAGCGGCGAGTGGTAGCGTGTGTTTCGTCTGACAATGATGAATTACGTAGCCTTGGAATACCCTTTTCAAGACGCTGGAAGTCGAGATTTTTTTAGCTTTTAATTTTTTCTTCCTTTCAAATTATTTTTTATGCTGACAGAGGACGCCTTTGGAATACCCAATGTGGCGCCCCCCTCTCCGTCACTAACTGCCTCACCCCCCAAACCTTGCTCTCTGAACTTAACCCTGGTTAAAACACGATCCCCCGAGGAGGGAGGACACGAATTGAAGCGAATGGCTTTTAACTTGATGAACAAATTTCAATTTTTTGGTTGGAAAATGGCGCTGTGCCAAGCGCCGCACCCGCCCCCTGGCCCCCCGCGAGAGAGTTTGTTGATGGGTCTTAACCTCGGCGTGTCATGTTGAAGGCTAGCTACATTTTTCATTAGTTTACCGCACTCGCTGGTTGGCCTTTGCCGTGTTGTTATTACGGTTATCAGCAGTGGCACTGTTCATTAACTCGTTTTCCCGTGCTTTGCAGCGCCACTTAGAGCGGTGGCCAATGGGGTTTTATTCAGGTTTTATAATGGTTGGCCCGTTGCCGAATCTTGGCTGTAGTTTGCTAAATTGATGAGATGCTGATACCAGCATTTCCACTCTTAAACTAGGTGACTAAATAACCAAAGGCGCATGCTGGTGGCGCCATCTGTGTATGTGCTCTAAAATTGTGGACCAACGAAAACCCAAATGAAATTAAATGATAATTAGATCATACAGGAACTTGTGGAAAATCAATGACTAATCAACAAATTTCTGGAGAGCCCAAACAGAGAGTTTTAAAGAAAACAAAATGACCAAACATTTTGTTTTAGATAAAAGCATGACCAAGTAGCAGTTTTTACAAAACAGGTCAAAACGTCGTCATTTTGACGAAACAGGCAAATAGAGAAATTCTGAAGAGATACCTAACTGGGGATATTGTGTTTAAAGTTATCATGGACATTTTAAAAAATCAGTGACAAATCAAGAAAGAGTTCCAATTAAGTGGATCAGTATCAATCTTAACTGGGAATTATATTTCTTTGGAAAAGGGTGCTTTTTTAGCTAAAACATGCATATCCAGGTAGAAAAGTTTGATAAAACATGCAAATTGAGAAATTCCTGACTTGTACGCCACAAGATGGAGCTGAACAAGAATAATGTTAATTTGAAGAGAAGGTACAAAGACTAGAACAACAAAGACCTAACACGAATAGAAACAGCAGTCACGTGCTTTTGACAGCATGACATCATAGGTCATTCTCATTTTTCACGTTTCTTGTTTGCTGTATACAACGAATACAATGGACGCTTTGTTATCTGTCACAATGACGTCACCGGTATTAATGACAATAAATTCGTAGCCGTTTTATGTATATTTTTAAATTCTTTTATTCGAACACGATGGAGACAGAAGCCACAGCGTTTTTTAGTCTGTGACGTCACTGCATGCTTTATGTCGTGTTTCGGGGTTTCAATTCTAGTATGCGAATGCCAAAGTGTCATAACTATAAATTACTCTTGAATGAATGGCTTCACACTCCATTTTTGTTGTTTATTTTGTGTTTATTATATATGTTTTTCCCCACAACTTTGTGACAAACAAAGACGGAATGTTTTGTTAGCTCGTGTCATTTGTCGAGTTATATACAGCATATTAGGTGTCATCCTGTTGTCCACAATTTTGACAAAATCAGCAGGTGGCGCTACTTTCTGGTTTTAAATTGATAACATGGGAATCGGTTTAATTTAAACAATGTTTTTATGACAAAAAATTTCCTGCCTTCTTTATAATTGATTTTTCTTCATTTCTATATGAACCATGAGATGTGATTAAAATTGTAATTTATTGGTTCAAACTTCAATCTGGTCCAGTTAGTTACTCTTACTGCCGGCCACTGAAAAACATGTTCACCTGACCGTTCTGCATGCGGCTCCTTAAACGGTGCATCAGTTTTTCTGTTCTGGTGTGAAAGGGAGGGGGTGAGTGCGCTGACCTCTGAACCCCGATATCTTCAGCCGGGGTGAGCACCGGGCTTTGTGTGTCGTTTGGTATTGTCCGCGCTGTCCATTAGGGCCGCTTTTCGGCCAGGATTTGAGGATTCGTGGGCCGATTTGAGGCACCGAAATAGCGAGTATTTCTTGTTCTCACCTCTACCCATTCTCCCACATTATCCCCCACCCCTCTTTTTTTTTCTGTCGCCTAATCGTCGATATCGATGCCGAATGCGCAGGTAAGCCCCTCTTCCAACCCTGACATCTATTGTGCATTCGTAGAAATGACACAATGGATAAGGTTTTCTGCGTGCATGCGCTGGGGCATTTTGTTGTCCGTCCGTTGTTGACACCTTATCTCTTGGCCATTGTGACGTCAGCTGGTCCGGCAGGTGAACGCCGGATGAACGGTTGTTGTTGTTGCCGTGTGTTGGCCGTGGGAATGATGCCAGTGGGGCTTATCGCACTTAGCGCTGTGGGAAGGGCCTCTGGTGAAACTTTGGTCCGTAGCCAGATCTCGTAATCTCGTTGCAGCACGCGAGAACGCGTGGACCCTTCGGCGAGCAAAAGAACTACCGAAAGCTGGGTAAGGGCCTTTTAACCACGGCAAGAGTATAAGCCCCGGTAAGGGCTCTTGATTTTGATGAGAGATTGCTTTAAGTTTGACTTTAAAGTTTGGTAAAGGCACGCAAACCGTATAGTGAATACGCGGCAATATAAGAGCAAGCGAAATTTGGGGGAGAAGACGTTACGAACAAGCGAACTTTGGGTGAGAGCGTGTTCTGAGCAAACGAACTTAGGGAAGAACATGTTCTGAACTCCTGAGCAAGCGAACATTGGGAAGAATGTGTTCTGAGCAAGCGAACATTGGGAAGAATGTGTTCTTAACAAGTGAACATTGAGAAGAATATGTTCTGAACAATTGAACATTGGGAAGAACGTGTTCTGAACAAGTGAACATTGGGAAGAACGTGTTCTGAGCAAGTGAACATTGGGAAGAACGTGTTCTGAGCAAGCGAACTTTGGGAGGAACGTGTTTTGAGCAATTAAACATCACAAAGAACATGTCTTTGCAAAGGTGAGATTAAATAAGACATGTTGGAATCTGACAATCCTAAGAACACTTGTTACATCAAAGAATGCATCTTGATTATTTTTTACCAATACTCTTTGTGAAAAATATGAACGGGAAATGTGCACATTTTTTGAACTTGTATGCGAGGAAGTTCACGAGATGAAAATTTACTTTGGGGAAATATATTCTGCATGCACCGTATAAAAATGAGCGCATTATTTTCAAAATTCCCAAGTTGGCTTCCAAAATTCTGCAAATATACTGCAAATTATAGTTACATGTACATGTGGAGGGATGATTTAGTTTTGTATTTCGGGATGGCAGAAAACAATATTTGAGCAACGTGCTTTTTCTTAGTATCTCCATCCGTTTTTCACCCCGTTACGAATTTTGTTTTTTAAATTTGCAAATCAAAATTCATAAAGTGAAATTTAGGTAACATAAGGACGCTCGAGATTATACTGTATACATTTGTTACTTATAGATATTGTTGTGGTTTAGCACAAAATACACAGTAGAATGATTTTTTTACTGTATCCACTGTGTAAATGCAGAATTGTATGTACTTCCTTTCACAAAAACAAGGCTTGTAATTTTAACTTGTGCCTGTTCATTTTCACAGCTATGAGTGACTTCAGGACGTAACTATGTTTCAAGTTTTATGGGAGAGCCCCTAAGGGAGCACTTATAGTATGCCTAGTGGGAAAACACGTCATTGATCCCCTCAAACGTAAACACTTGTGGCCTTAAAGCAAATTCCAGCAGCAGGAACATGTGGGCGTCTACTGGGGGGGGGGGGGGGGAGGGAAAGTACCCACCCCCCCCCCCCCCAAAGTAGCCACTGTCCAGTGCGTGGCTTGACCCTGACAGTGACCTACTGGCAGACAGACCTCGTTTCCCCTTTTCTTCGGTTGACACTCGGACGTGGGGCGCGGGAATGATGGAGTGGCTACTAGGGAAAAGTACCAGTGGTCAGCACCTGTTTATCCCTCTTTTTCCCCTTTGATGCCACCCCCTGTTTTTTTTTTAAAGGAAAGTACTACAAATAAACACACGGTAGTTTTCTGAATGAAACGAAGGGAGAAACTGTTTCTTAGGGTGATTTATGGAGTTTGTTTTTGCAAGTTCGTACTACATCTACAACTTTTTTCACCAGGGATATTGTACTCTGTCCTGACTTCGACTTGCTGAGTATTTTTTAAATAAACTACGTCTTATATAGGAGAATATTCATCGTATACATATATTGAGCATGGATGGTCAATTTGATAACGACCAACAATACCAACAAAAATGTTTGTTTTTATTCAATGCTGGTGTATTTTTGGCCGAATCTTGCAATAGTTTATCATCATATATACTTGCAACATGCTGCAAATTGTGGGGAAACAATTGCATGTATACACGTGTTATCTGAAAGTGAACTTTCGAAAATTGTGTTAAATTTGTACTCGTCAAAAAATGTCGTTTTTGCCAATTTTGGAGCCTTTAATTAATTTGTTCTTTGTATTTTCAATTTCTAGGTAAGCTGATGTGGCGTGTTTTCATAGCGTTTGGCAAACTGCCACCTTATGGCATGGTAAGGTACTTTTTACTTAGAAAAGTTTCCGAACATAACATTATGCGAGAAAAAACGATAAGTTTAACATGTTTTACAACTTGTGTTATTAACCTTGTTTCCATCAAGTGGACTTTTCATTATTTTCCACAAAACGTTGGTTAACTTTAAGGGCGCCATTTTCTTCATGCTGGCGCTACGGAGCGCTACGGTAGCGCTTCCTATTGGAAGATCTGACTCAAAGATAATGCTATAGTTCAATTCAGTTCAGATAGCTGGTGATTTTTCCCAATCTTACTTTGCCTGACGACCAAAATGCAAAAATTGGTCGAGTTTTCTGATCATTTCTAGGCGTGATTCATTTGTCACGCCGTCGTGATTAGAGCCTTCAGTCAAGTTGTAATTGAACACTTAAGATGACTTACGAGTGCTTTTGTCCACGGACTTTGGCACAAGCAGTCGCCTGACGGTAGCCGAAACGCGATCCGGGCGTCGTTAAACGACAAAATGGCGCCTGACACGACTATCGCATTAGAGTCTTGAAGGCATTCCGAACTTCAAGATTCGGCAGTTGGAGCGTCCAGAGCGTTATGGACCGTGCTCAATTTGCCCATTGAAATGCAAACGATTCAAATCGGATTCTGGAGCACGCTCCGTTTACGATGGCGACGTAAATGGACGTACTTTCATTTTATACTTTTTTTTTTCTCCCTCTCCATCCATGTCTTCTATATCACCTTTAGATATATTCTCCAAATTTCTTTGCATTTTTGCTATGGATTCCGTTTATTTGGGACACTGGTTAATGTGGACTACTGTTTGCAAGATAATGAAGTTCACTCAAATAATCTGTTAAGTTCGCCTAATCTGCAAAGCAAGGTGGTGACAATTTTTTAAAATTATGGTGGAGTTTTGAATTGTTATGTAGATTATATAGGATACATTCATTTTTTTTCCATTGAAATTTAATGAATTTGTATTTTTATGTTTTGAATTACGAAGAATATACTTATTGAGTCAAAATTAATATACATATGTAGTTATATTTTCCTTAAATATTTGAAATATTATCGAGCATGCAGGGAAGCATATATGGACGACTTGTACTTAAATTCGATATTAATATACAAGTTTTATGCCTTATTTATTCTATGTACATTTGATATATTTTATTAAGCTTTAAATATAACCACTTACCTGTATATTAAAAATAGAAATTGATTCCAGACAATGCTCGATAGGGCTTTGCTCTTTATGTAAACTGTAGTCAATATTAATTGCAGTTACAATTATCCGGAATCTATATATACTTTTTGCAACAAACAAAATACATTTTGAAATGGAAATATCTTCGTAAATACTATGGTAATTTAGGATAAAATTAGAATATGTTTTGGAAGTATAATTTAAAAATCATAATAATTTTAATATTTTTAGACGTAGGATTACGTTTTTGTTATCGGTGTTAGGAGGCAAGTTCAGCTGCGGCGTGTAACGGCTAACGGCTGTGAATCGGCTTACGCGCCGGCTAATACATCCTCGTCGTTTTTTCCATATGACAGACAGTAGATAATATAGTTGATAATACAGATGCTGAAGGGATGAATTGAATGAAGGATCTTTAAAAACGTAGTCTTGTGTTTTAGGAAACTTCAGGAAAAATATGTTATTTGAGGGCTTAATTTCAAATCTGATACACCAGCGCCACCTGGAAATCCTAGGTCGAAAACATAAAACATTATCGCCAATTCGGTAATTATGAGAAAATTTGACCCCATGAGGCCCCCGTTAGTTACAGAGCTCTAGAGAGATTAACGACGATTAGCGTTGTTATTGTTGTTATTATTGTTGTTGTTGTTGTTTTAAATGTGTCTGAATTCTCTAAATGCCGTTAACCTCGATTCGAAGTGTCCTGATATAACGCGCTCTGGTACAACAGGTGCGCGATAACGAAAGTAGGTAAAGGTAAGGTTCACCGTTGGACGTGTGACGTCAGGTAACGGAAAGGTCACTGCTCCACAAATGATCGTTTCTGGGAATTTCCAGTAAAAAAACCTATAGTTTGCTTTGGCGTAGGCCAGGGCGCCTTGTGACGCCACGTTCACTGAATAAGACTAATTTCACCGTCTGCTCTTTTCATCGAATTCTTTTTTTTTTAACGAAAATTCTAGTTTGAATTTCTTGGTAAATTCCATGGCGTCTGTTTTTTCCTTGACAGGTCTGGGAGGTTGGAGCTCTAGGGGCAACTAACCTCATATGGTCAGATTTTAAAGGTTCGTTGTAACATGCATGGTGTAAATAATGAATATATTAAATCAATTTTACACTTTTTTAAATTAAAAAACGGCTGGGTATATATAATATGAACAAGAATACAATGTGCCAAACTGATACCAAATGTACCAAATTCCATTATTGCGTCATAACTGGGTGTAATTCGTGATCCATTGTGAATAAAAGGGAGTCAAGGGACCTTACCTCATTCCAGCGACATGTAGGGGACGTATTGGTCGCTTTATAAAACCTATTTTCAATATTTATCAGAAAATGATACACATATAACGAAATACTGTATACAAGTAACTTTTGCGGAACAACTTTTAAACTTAACTTTCTTTTGTGGTAAATAATGATCATATATGTGGAAAAAAAAAATTTCGCAATAGTTTAACACCATTACCACACCAGTTTCTCAGGAAACCTAAAGTATATGCCATGGGACGTTTCCAAGCAACCCTTTTTCGGTTTTCAAGTAAAAATTTCTAATTAAGTCTGGCATCTGAAGTAATGGCTTCTGCAGTACCGGTCCGATTACCGTATTCTCAGAAAATGTTGTTTTTCATAAAATGCCAAGTTCACTTTTCATTTTGAAGTAACATGTCACTACAGTTGAGTTATTACGAAATGAATACAAGTACTTTCTGTTATTCTCATACAGGGAAACCAAAAATTGTGGTATTTATTACGAGTATAAACTGAATAAGTTACTAATAATATTAGATACTGATGTATATATACATAGCAGAATAAATGCATTCACTTGCATAATATAATAAAACAACCCACTTTAAAAAATGAATTTTTTTAGTTTAATAAGAAAATATATATTCGAAAACTATGTCATGTAGAAAAAATATTCACATAAACGGTAAAGGGAAAGTAATAGTTACGTGATATAGGGGATTTCCCTTATGAAGTTAATTTTTCAACCTTGTTAAATCAGAAAGAAATGTCCTTGCAAGAAGAGAATTGCTTTTTTTTCTCTAAACCATGTGATTTCTAAACGTTGTTCCAAACTCGGTTCACAGATTTTGATAGCAATCCAAATGTTCGCCATCTACAAATTCTGGGACGCATTTGGGGTCCAAGTGCCACCGGTAACAAATTGCTTTTGACAGTTTTCGCGGAGGAAATTGGGCAAGGATTCCAGTTACGTTCGGGTCGTTTCGTGTTCGTTTTGTGGAAAAAAGCGAGACTTTTCAAATTGCTGCTGATTTATATTTCCAGACTCTATGAGCTTTTTTTTTGTGTGTGGCGATTTTTGCATGCAATTTGCGGCGGATATTTCATAATTTGGTTTCGAAGAATCGCCCGAGAAGCCCATTATGGCGCGCTTAATAGGGGACGCTGAACCTAGACCAGCGCGGTGTTTCATTCGAAAAAAACACGCTCTTTTTTGTACTTTTTTTTCTCCGGAAACCTTCGTAGTGAAGCGCTGTTATTACATTAACACACATGCACGTGCTCAGTAAAACACTTGACAAATAAACAAACAAACACTGATGATCTGCCACGTGCTACATTCGTTTTTCGTGGCCATGGTGTATCGTTTGTCTAAATTATGAAACTTATGCGACATAGTGGAACTTTGTCAAGATAAACTTGTTTAAAAACTAGTTAATATGCTAAACAATAAAATGAACAAAAGCTTTTGAATAAGTGCTGGACTGAAGCAGTACTCACATATAATACGAAAGCTGAACTTGTCCAGTATTTGCCTCAATTGGGGATTAATTGATCTAGCATAGAGATGAACTGATCCACTACTAATATGAAAACTTGGATTGGACCTGAATTTATCCAGTATTAACTTGATTAGGAACTAAAGTGATTAAGCATTAATTTGAACATATGGCTGGAATGTCATACTATGACTATGGCATTCCAGCCGACTAAGGCTGTTAAGCCACCTACAATACTTAAAGGTACCTACTGTTAACGACAGTATATAAGACATGATCCAATGTGTTAACTTGAGTGAAGCTCAACAAGCTGACTTGCTGAACCAAAGCCTGGCACATCAGATGATCTGGTCTAGAACTACAGCTGCCTTTATTCTGGGAGCAGTGTATACTTGCCAAATTCTGGCATCCCGTTTAAAATGAGGCTCTTTAACTTATGGTTGACAACGATAACAACGCTTTATTTGAGCGAAAATGGCGAACACGTTTTGCTGCAAATGGCAGGAATTTTTGCCTTTTTTTGTTTTGAGGAATGTTTGTTGTTGGCAGCCATAAGAAACGTGTCGAAATCACAAAACGAAAATATGGCAGTCGCGAACTGTTTACAAATTTCTCTTCTCTAGAATTAATAAGTCGGCGTATGGATGTTGTTACATTGTGAGAATTCTAGATAGTTAATAGCCATATAAGTCATTCTGAACATCCCTTAATGGTTTGGATTTGTTTTAGGGCGCAGACACGTCTTCCCTTCCTTGCTATACTTAGCTCTACCGGTTTGGGGACACCATGCACCCTCCGCTGATGCACTTTTTTTGGAACAGTTAGGAGTGTTATCGATTTCTAAGTCACTTATGTCATTGATGATTTTTGAACACCCCTTCCCTCATGTAAATGTTTTGGAACAACTAGGGGTGATCCCTCTAGTCTGTTCTTTTTTTAAACAGAGGATGGGGACGTTATCTATTTTAATACCTGGACTGTTCTCAGACGTTATCCCCGTCAGTTTTGGAACGTTGCCACGCTCCTTCTAATCCTCAGCTACACTTTTGGAACGTGAGCATGATTTTTGAACTCTGCCTTTCCATATCATCATGTTCTGAACTGAATCCCCTCTTCCTTTATCTACTCCTTTGGAATACTTAAGTTTTAAGCCATGCTTATAGCTTTTTTTCTATTACGCGTTTTGCAACAAGTGATGAAAACGTTATCAGTTTTGGAACATTAATGCTCCTCCACATCCATCATCGTACATTTTGGAACACGGAAGTCCCTACTTTTTTAAGGCTATTTTTGGAACGCCACAAAGTATTTTCTCCCTCCTATGCCACTTTTGAAACAGTGAGACCACATTCTCTGTTACCGGTTTTAGAACGGGCTGGAAACTCAGTATGGCGCTTCAGTTTGCGACTTGCTTTAGAGAATACGCCAAGAGCATTCGATATTTGTTTATTCGTGTGCATTTTTTTTTGGGTCAAAGCCTGGCTTTCTAACAAAAAATGTAAAACGTTCTGGGGTGGAGCCAGCACCCTCAAGCCGGAATCAGTCATTTGTCACTTGGGATTTTTTTTGTTGCATGTCCCCCACGTCTGTCAGCAACGAATTTTCAGAAGTAAATAAAAGTCGAAAAAATAGTGTTCTCATCAAGTTTCCACAGATTTCCAAAAAAACAAAAAAACACTGAATCTTAAGTTTGAAATCTTTCTAAACAGTTTACCCATATCAACAGCAAAGCCCTGGACACAATAATGCCTCTAATTTTGGACATCAGTTGCTTTCAACTTTGAGTTTCAGTTACTTTCCACTTTGGATATCAGTTGCTTTCAGTTTGTATATCAGTTGCTTTTCTATTTTGTACATAAGTTGCTTTCAACTTAGGTTCCAACACGTGTCCTGGATTGTATCATATGTATATCATATGTGCTTACTGAATACAATAAACAAGGTGATGCTTCTAGCTTTGGACATTTGAGAAGGTTATCAGACTTGGCTCCAACATTAGACAAACTTTCCAGCTTTGGACACAGTATTTTGGACAAAGTACATTGTCAGTTTAAACATGCTGTTGTTCCCATTTTTTTGGGCATGTTAATGTATCCAACATTGAATAAGGTATAATGTAAACATTGGGCATGGATCAAGATGCACATTTCAACTCATTAGTTGTTCCCATTGTCATCGCCCAATTCCCCCATCGTCAATAAAAAGCCAACGATGCAAATTTATCGATAACAACTACGGCAACATAAAAGTTTGAGAGAAAATTAAACACGAATTCAACCGTCGCTTGACTAGCTAAATGTCAGTGCGTTTTCGTTCGCGTTGCCTGCAAATTGGGTTTATTTATATCAACGACAATTTCGGCTTCGTTTTCTCCCTTGGGAAGGATTTCTCTGCAAATGCCACACGCTTGTAAAATGTCGACATACGAAATTTATGCAAACAAATACATCGTTAAGTAAAAACGTTAAGTGAAAAAATACCGAAATCTCGTTGGTTGCTACTTTGTCCTTTCCAAACTTGACACAATTTGGTTGAAGACGTCAGAAAAGGAGGCCAGACTGTTAACACTATTTGGCACGAGACAACTTCAATGGTAACTTCAGTGTTCGACAATATTAATTTATGGACAAAATGACGATTTCGAATTTTTGAAAATGATGATGTTGTAAACACAAAAAAATGAAATTCTACAATAGTTTTTTTGTTTCAAAAATTTCAGAAAAAATCCCCCAGAAAAAATAGGTCAGTTTTACTGCAGATAGGATGTCACTATTATTGTTCTTAAAAAGCAACTTTAAATGAACAAAGGTCGTCAAAATATGGCAACAATAAGGAAGATATCCCTGTTTTATCAAATGATTATATTTTTCCAAGTTTATTTTTGCCCCAAGTTGACTAATTTGTTCCGCTCGTATATTTTGCTTCCAAAATGTTTTAAATTTTCCGGTCATAAAGATGGAAATGACTCAACCGTCGTTCCATTTCACGATTCAATTATTTTTATACACTGCATTTACATTTTATAAACCTTGGGGGATTTTTTATTTGTGTGTGTATGTACCCAGTGGTTAAAGTAGGTGTATTAAGTAGATTTCCCATCACAGGTATACAGCGCTTCCAAGCGGCGTATGATCCTTAAACTTTGTTTTTTCTAAGACATCCCCTTCATAAATGTTTTACTGAAAAGCGTCCATATAGGGAACAATTAGTCTTATTGTACTTGCACACCCTATATGGTGGATGTTGCGCACAAAATGATATGATATATATTGCCAATAAGATGATAATTAATATGTTATATATTTAAAAACCTAAACACGCCATTTTATGTGCAGCTGCCACCAGGTGGCGCAAACAAAATAACGCTATAGTTTGATAGGGAATTTCGTAAGTAACCAAGGGCTAATTAAAAAAAAACCAGTGGAAGCATTCCACTTTATTGGTGTTGTTTGTTGTTTTTAAAATAAATTCGAAGTGGTTCGCACTTCGGAGTAAATAAATAGATTCCCATAAAATCTACTCGCAGGTTTTTTCTCTCCAAAAATTAGCATCTGCTGCAAATTTACCACGAGCCCGAGGTACCAATTGCGTGATGGTAATCAGCAGTGCACGAAAATGACTTTTTGTGTGGTTGTAAGACGTTGGAGATTGCCATCTTTATAACCCACTTTATTCGAGCAGATGACAAGTATTTGTTTGGTAAGAAAATGGAGTTGTGAGTCTAGGGTAGCATCGTGACTGGAGGCTGACCAATGTCGAAATGGCGTCCTTTCGCTGCCATCTTAGTTCTACCTTCATGTGATTGTTCCACCATTGTTTAAACTTAAAATTACATGACGAATAATACAATGGGAAAAATTTGGATTTACCTCATGTAGAATGGATTCTCCAAATTGTTCCTCAATTTTTGTTGTTGATGTGGTAAAATTGCCTTATTTGTATAGTACAATGTCGAAGAAATAACCCAACTTGCTACGAATCAAAACATATGATAGAAGGAAACTGGGAAATTCCCTATTCTGTGCTAACGAAAATCTGAAATACTGATCAGCCACTTCCATTAATTTTGGCCGATGATAGGAAGTAATGTCTGGAATTATTCAAGTTTTGGGGGAGATTTCAAGAATCCTGATTTTTAGATACTTGTTAATTATATTTTTTAATTAATAGCGAATTATATATACATGTGCATATAACATTTAAATATGAAGTTACATTCATTTCTGTTAATAGAGAATACTAATGGCGGCCATGTTGGTAAAGCTATGCGTAACAGTCCCCATACGCCGCCAGGAGGCGGTGAACCGAGATAAGACTAATTCCGCATCAGTACCAGATCTAGTTTTGGCGTGTCCACCAAATGACCACCATCCACTTCACACAAGCCAACTGTTGCTCGTTAATGGTTGTCATGAGAGGGCGCCAAAATTGGCTAGTTGCGTTTTAATGGTTTAGACTCTGGTTTTTCACAAAGAAGTTAGGCATGTCGTCCCTAGCAATCACCGTGCGGTGGATTTATGGAGCTAGTTACCCTCCTATTAAAAGTTAGCGGCCCATTAAGTGGTTCCTTATTTTTAGGATTTACCCTTTTTTTATTTTGCTGACTTTTTTGCCAACTTCCGAAGGCGAGTCTTCTTTTTTGTGTGTGTGCGTACTCCTCACTCTGTAGTTTTATAGTTTTTAGAGACTCGTTAGGAAGCACGGAGTTAATTTTGGGATCTGGAATGATTTAATAGGGTTGCTTGTGCCCGGGGAATGTCACCTTTAGCTCGCCTGATTTTTAGGGGGTGTCATTAGGCCCGGTTGCGCAACCCTGGTTTAGGGCTGGTTGGTTTCGCTGAAATTTGGAGAAAAACAGTAAAAGCCATAATCAGCTCAGCGGATCGAAATGCTTCTCGTCTTCTGCCTCTAACTAGAATGAAGAAAAAAAAATCGAGTTTCTTTCGAGGTCGACCAGGATGAGGCAGATTAAAGTTACGAAAATTGCATTCGGGGCCATTGCGCATTGCGGGATTCGAGAGTCCCAACATGGCGCCTGCTAGCTGCAACCGGGGGTAAATTGGAATTCAGATCATGCAAGGGGCTCTTTTTGCGGGTAAAAGAAATGGTAAAAATGAGTTTAACCTGAACACCCAATTCTATGAATTCTGTAACAATTGCCGACGCCCTTGATCAATTCCTAAGACGATATTAAGTAATCGTTTTGAGACTCAAATGATAATCATTAGAGACAGCATAAATTGAAGCCAAATCAAAACCCTTTCTTGATTTGAAGCTACAGCGAATTTCGGTTATTGAAAGTTTTATAACGAAGCCTCGTTAATGTCGGTTATATCAAGTGCTCTGATTAGATAATCTTGACTGATGTCTGACCCATAAATCGCTCATCGAACGATAAACCCATAACGTACCGAAGTTAACGAACGACGAGGACAATGCCTCGAAAACTGAAAATTTTTAAATATTTATTGCCATCTTGAAACTCTCGTTCCCCTAAAATGTTTTTATTTTTAGAATTTTGATGTAGGACTACAGTATTAGCGTGTGAGTTCAGCAGCGACGGTGAAACGGAAGTTTCGCGGATAGTGGCTAACGGCTAACGGCTACGAGAATCGGCTTACGAGAACTTTTCTTAAAATGATAGCTACATATAGACAACTCTTTTAAGCCCAGCATTTTGTAATAAATTGTAGTAAATGTTTGCGGTAAAGATGACATTTGATATATTGTTCAAAACATTTGAATGCAAATTGTAAAATTGCTAATTGTATAAACGGTGAATGTGTCGCCATGTTGAGGCAACTTTCCATTTTGTTCAATCTCTATGTCCATTGACCTATAGGTGGCTTCTCGATACTATTTGATTTTGTTACATCGTCAGAAGATGACACTTTTCCTACTCGGCCCTACCTTCCAAGGTGTCAAACTACTCGTCTCGAGACTCAGATTTCTGATAAAATATCGAACTTCGTTTAATAATGTCGCAGTTTTAAGGACTGTGACTTGTCCTAAAAAGCCATTCGAAACCGAGTTGTTGACATGGTTGGTACAGTAATGTCAAAGTCCTGGTCTGGTCTGGTCTGTGACTCACCTGCTGAATCTGCGGTTGTGTATTTTTTACATTTGCCTTTCAGACAGGTACAATCACGAGCTTCGCAGAAGTCTGGTCATAAATAAAAGGAACCAAAATGGGAAATTTGCCAAAATGGGGGAGCGTCGTTAGGGGCTTTGCGCTGCTTCGTATACAGATATTATCAAACGTGCATTTCGTGATCTAAATTAGCAAGGTTTTTTTATTTTTATTTAATGTTTTTTATTAGTTTTTGTGTGTAGAGTTTTTCGAAAGTATTCTTATAAGCACATTATATACTTTCATTCGAGAGTGTGTTTTTGAACACTCGATGGAAACCTGTTAAGCAACCTTTTGTTTTTATTTTTGTAATTTATTTGTTTCGTTTTTTTTAAATTTTATTTGTTTTGTTTTTTGGGTGATAAAAATAAATAGGACGAGATTCCAGTATCGTCCAGGAGATCTCGAACTTGGCCAGACGAACCATTTGTAATGTTTCCATGCCCGTTTTCTTATCAAATGGAGATGAGCAGTCTTAAAAAAAATTGTAACATTGTAAAAACGGATTTTTGAAATTTATTTGATATAGGGTCCGGTTTTTTGTGATCCGTGTAAACAATGGCACCGAACATTCCTACCTGTTTCATCCACGAGTTACATTACTGTCATACCTCGGTTGAATTTAAGGTTAATTCATTTCCACACAAAAAAACCGCAGTAAAGCAATTGCCGAAATGCAACGAATTGAACGATTTTTTCCAGTTTTCTATTACGACCAGGTTCAGTCACATTCATGGCAAATTTAAACAATCCCTCTACATTTCAACCTGTCCCATTCTAAGCTACTGTAGTAGTCATTAGCAACATTTCGACCAGTTTCAGTCATCAGTCATATTCAACACATCCCCACATTCAGAAAAATGTTGCTTTTGTCACCTGTCACATTCCGACCTATTCCAGTCAAAAGTCACATTCCGACCTATTCCAGTCAAAAGTCACATTCTAACATTCGTCATTTTCATCTTAACCTTTTATATGAACTCTTCCTTCATCTGGTTACATTGTAATCTCTCAACACGTAGTCGTATTCTGACCAATTTCAGTCACGTGCACCTGTCACCAGTCACATCCATAGCTCGCTCAATCTTCGGTCACACACTGACACTATTCAGTACTCAGTCCTAAAAAGTCATCCTGGCCTATAGATATACAAAAGTCAGTCAGTCAGTAATCTAAATTATAGAGTTCACTTGGCCGAACCGTCAGTCACGATTCAGTTAAAAGCTTCTTTGATGCTCCAAGAGTTTCTCAAACCCTTCTCAGTCACTTTCAGTCGTATCGCGCTCCCAGGTGGCGCTGGGTTCCGGGCCTTGCCCTTGCCCGCGCCATTCAAATATGGCCGCCTAGCAACGGACCACCGTTGCTAGGGTTACCTGGCGTTCAGTAACCTTGGCTGACGTCACGGCCCGAGGTTTCAGAGCCCCGTACCTGGAACGTGCTTCTTTTTTGGTGAATTTGTCCATGTCTGCCAAAAGCGTGCACCCACCCCTTCCAAAACAGGTATGCTGAAGGCCATATCAGGCAGTGAGACGGGGGGAACCATTGGGGAAATTCGGAACTGAAAGAATACTAACCATACAGAGTGAGCACAACTCCTAACCACCTTACCGTATTTGAAAAAAAAAATGATATATATAGTGGAACGCTATATGTAGTTCTAACCAGTTCCTCCCTATAGAAAAAAAATCCCCTATAAGCCATCTGGCTGACACTAGATAGGTATCCCAACCATCTTCCTGTCATTGGAAAGGTATCCTAAACAATCTGCTATAACGGGATAGACGATAAATCTTTCTTCCTGGAAAGGCATCCTCTTAAACAATCTGGAATGGAAAGCTAGGTTTCATAATATAGCATAGGTGTCCTTTATAGACCACATTCTAATCATCCTTGTTCTGAGAGTATGTATGGAAAGCCATATCCCAACCGTTATCCTGCTATAACTGGATTAACGTTCTATTTTACTTTCTGACAATGAATAGGTATGGAATGGCATGGTAACCATTTTCCTGTTATATATCCTTATAATTCCATAAGTCATTTGGAAGATGTCCTAACCATCTTTCAATCCTGTTGAATTGTGGTCGTCATCTTTAAATGTTGTTGAAGTGTGTCCTATAATCATCTTTCAATCCCGCTGAAATGTGTCCTACATCTTTCAATTCTGCTGAATTGAGTCCTATCCATATTTCAATTCTGTTGAATTGTATCCTAGCCATCTTTTAATCATGTTGGAATGTGTCCTAGGCGAAACTGGAATAGCGTCCTAGCCATCTTCGAAAAGCAAAAAGGCTTCCTAACCATTTTCCTATATATGCAAAAACGTGCCCTAACCATTTATCTTAGTCTGGAGAGGCTTACTAGCTCATCTCCCAATGTCTTCAGAGGCGTTCCAAAAATCTCCCCATAACTGGTGGATTCATCTAATCATCTTTCAACGGCGTACCAGCCATTCTCCCATATCTCTACATGTCTGTAGATGCATCCTAACCATCTTTCCACGTCTGGAGAAACACCCTAGCCATTTTTCAATATTGAGAATTGTGTTCTAATCATGTTCTAAAACTGGAACAGAATTTCTAACCACTTTTGCTATCCAATAGCAATTATTGCGCCACTGGAAACATCCCAACCAGCGTGGAATCATGACAGTGACTGAAAACGACGGAAGGTATAGTCGCAGCCCGGACGGTCGGTCTTTTCGGGTTCGATACCCCCACTGGCCTTCCCGTGGCGTGCTTGCAGGCACGCGAGGGCCATAGGGCAGCAGATGAGAGCTAATTTCAGGTATTTCGAAAGGATGTGGGAATAGGTCAAAAATACCCGAGGTCCTATTTCAAATTGGGTCTGCTTTTGGCCTCGGGAGGATGTGTGCCTGGAGCGGGAAGGTAGGGGAATGGAACCCGAAGTCACTCACCCCTGTGTTTACCACCGGATGCCGTTGTAGGCACGGATCCTCAGAGGGATGGGCTTGGCACACACAAAAAATGTCAACACCTGAGCTGTGGGGAGGGATGAGTCCCTCTTACTTTCACACGCTTCCCAGTCCCAGGTTCCCACTCCCCTTTAACCCCTCCCTGATTAAGGGGTTACTTCCGTTAATCCTTTCACATGTCAGCAGTCGGGCCCTCGATTTGATTTTCTGATTTGTGCTAATGGCGCATAGGGCGATGGAGGCGCTCCCTGGAAGATACTTGAATTCCTCCGACCGATGGCAAAATGGGCTCCTGATGAAGTGGGCTATGATGAAGTATAGTTTACAAGACAGCTTAATCTGAAAAAGCATATCTTACTTACAGGTTTTCATTGTCTCAGGCAGTTTCGAATAGTTTCGCCAAGTCAAAACCTCTAAAAAATTGTTTCAAATATTCGAACAGCGCCCTCTAGTAAGCATTGGGTCGTTAAGGTTAGTTTCACCTGAAATACGTTGTGTGCCACAAAAAAAAAAGAACAAAAAAATTGAACTTTATTTTCGGTGAGTGGGTCTTGGGATTAGTGCACTAAAACCCCGTTCCAAATTTCAACGTGGGTTTAATCTGGTAAAATCATTCTAGCGATCAGTAACTGGCCGCCATTTTGGATGCGCTGCCATTGTTGGCATCCCCTACCAAGATGGCGGTCGACTCCTGGGAAATTAACGTCGTGTTTTCGACTAGATGATCGAATTTCTATTTTTTTTTTCTTCTTTTTTTTCTTTTTGAAATCGTGTTCGGAATGAGTGATTCTTGACGGGGGAGGCAAGGGGTGACATATGCTAATATACCGTTAAGGCAAGGCTGATCTGACGATTTATGGCGAGTTTAATCACGCTTGATTAGATTAAAAATGGCCGCAACTGCAGGGGTTCTTGCATGGTTAGGGATTAGCGAAGTTCCCATCATGCCTTTAGGCTCGTGTTACCACGATACTAAATTGTTGCACTGTACATGTATTGTAAATCCTACACTCGTTATTTTCTTTGTGAATAGTATACTTATGAAATACGAATATTTTAGTGTCGCTGAAATTTCAGTCCAAAGAGCGTTCGTGGCCCCATTTAAAAAAACAAAAAAACCAGGACCATTTCAGGATTCGAACCTAAGTGTTTATGGCATCTCTAGTGCCATTTGCCTTGACTTATGGTACGCCTTGTATAGAAGATAGGAAAGTTGCTTGCCAACGGCACGATATTACTTCTTTCCACCTGAATGAGTAGACAGACATTTTCGTGATTTGAAAGAAATGTGAAAAGGCGAAAATGACTTTCTAGGAAAAACTGTGTGCCATCTTAACGGTGTTGATGACCCCAACTTGACCCGCGCTCTCCACTCTGGCCGGAATCTTAATTCGGAGTTTTTAAGCAGGAAATATCAGCAGGAATAGATTTTGCTGTTTAACCTTTGGGGGGTGCCCTAATAACTATACTGTTTGCATCACAAAATGTCCTTTCGAGAAGGACGCACGAATTAAGTTGAAAAATAATCCTTTTTACAAGCCTAATTACTTGATTTCATGATCACAGGCTTTCAAAAAGTAGAAAACAGTATAAAAAACCGAATGGGCTGGATGTGTCAGTGTATTTTGCAAATTCTCATGATAGCAAATGCTGTTTTGTTAATGCCTATACAGTTTTATGAAAAAATACGTTCGTAAGTTGCATGTTATACAGCCGTTAGCCGTTACACTTCCGTTTCACCGTCATCACTACTGAACTTGAACCATATAAAGACGTATAAGAAAAGAATCTCCTGAATCATGGCATTCATTCTTTATCAACTTTGACAATAATAGAAGTGGTACCACTTCATTGTTTGTTAATATGTTATAAAAAAACTGATTTCCCAGTAATTAGTTCCGTGCGCGTGCACTGAAATCAGCGTTTCCGGTTGGAGCTACTAGCCTCTCGCGTGAAGAAGGCTATTGCTTCTATCGTGTCATTCTGAGTTATGTACATCTTAATCATACATTGCCAACTGCAGGATTCAGGAACTGAACGGAAAATTGACTGGTTTAAAAATATCAAAATATGTGAATTTGCTCTGGTGCCCCTTAAACGAAGTGCCCTTGTAGGCCTATTCGCTAACGATTCGAATCCAGTATTCGGAATCTGGTTCAAGATAACCATGACGTCTAGTTCTTCACTATATTCCGGTATCGATTCACGTGACCTCTTTTCCCACAGCTTGAATGGTTGGTGATGGCATATAACATGCAGTTGTTTTCCCTACCCAGTTGTTCCTAAATTCAGCCCTTTTTTTTCTTTTTCTTCTTCTCGTTGGCCTATTTGGAGACGACAAAAAATGATCAAACGCAGCTTTTCAGCATCATTAACTTAAAGGTTAGTGTGCCATTGCTGTCGTTCTGGAAGCATTGGCATTTAACTGATGCCAGAGAGATGCTGTTTGCAGAATGGTGTTCGTAAATCCAGCACGCTGTTCAAGGTTCGATTTGCTGATTGGAATGCAAAATCATCTGGTTTTCTCAATTGTCAGCCTTAATACACAGAAGGTGAAAGTTATTAGTGTGCAGTGGTTTCCCAGTATGCACTATATATACGTTTAGTACAGTTTGCAGTGTTTCTTGATACATAAGTATAGAGATTGAATGTTTGAATAAGTTCCAACAACGTAACAACGAAGTGTTTTCAGAGTTCCCAATGGACCTTATGCAGAGTTATGAATTGGATATCATCATCCTCATCTGGGAGACGTATGTCAATAGAAAAATTGCATCCTTTTGTTGTCCCAAAAAAAGTCAAACCTAATTTGAAAAACATGCTAAAACATGACTTAAACGGAGTTAAAATTGCAAAACTACATTCGTTGACCATGTAAATCATTCGCGGAAGAGTAGCAACATGGCGCCCTCCCCTCTTTGATTTGGCATTTGAAAACGCATGAAAAACGAAACATTACAAGTTTCATTCCTGTTGATCATCACTTTAAACTAATTTAATGGTTAAAAAAAAAAATACAAAACATGCAAATAGAGCATGTAAGTTAGTTCAAATAATGGAACGGCGGTTTTTATGGACTATAAAATGCTGTTGTTGTTCAGATTTAGTTGTTGTACAATTAAAACACGATGATTGAAACTAATACTTATAGAAACTTTTTAGTTTCACTGTTCGGCATTTGGTAAGGGGATCTAACCTTTGATATACTACGCAAGGTTTGTTCCATAAACATTGTACGCGCTACAGCAACGCCATCTTGTGACTCCTCTTTAAAAACGACTGTGATTGTACAATTAATATTCAGTATTCATTCATATCTACTAAGGAAGGAAATGAATTGTTTGTAAAATTGTACAACGATTCAATCTACGATTTACAGTTGAAATGATTTCTAAAAAAACTTCCTGGGCAGACACAGGCGAACAAGAGCGATGAAAAGCGCACTCCAAGATGGCCGTCTCGACTTGGCGTTTGCGCTAAAAAAAACCAACAACCTCGTTCCTTTATCTGGCATTTGTAAGCCTAACCGCCATAACGTTGCCATTTCGGTTGACCTTCAAGCTAGCACATGTCCCTGACAAACTACGTGATATGATAAGAGGTTGGTGACTTCCACGCGCTGGTCTGGATTGTATAAAGCGTAACAATGTTACTGATTAGATGCCATGATTAGTAAGTTTTGTTGCTGGCCCTGAAATTATGCATCGAGATTAATGTAATATTTGGGTAACCACACTTGTGGCAAATAAATGATGTTTGCACTCTACCAAGGCAAACGTGAAAACTAGCCGGATTCGCAAATCGTGAAGATAACTTCGATATGGGCGTTAGTCTCTAAAGACGAATGTCATCGGGGGCATTGAATCGCCCTTGATGCTCTCCCCCGAAAAACCCTTGGAATTTCAAACGAAAATAAGGGTAAAATCTAACAAATTTAATCGGTCACATTTCCCAAATGTAGGTAAAAAACGAAGGTGTTTTCTACGTGCTAAAATGTCACGGGTGGATAAATGCATTTATAATGGAACGTGGGCCGCCGTTCTAAATTTGAAAGTGTGAAATATAGCATCTATATCCTAAAATGGTTATTAAGTTTCATTGACGCGGAAATTGGCACAGTTTTCAGACTTTCTAAAAGTACAACGAATGCACTGGCAGCAACTAAGAAGCGCGGCAAGATGGTGGCAATAGAGAGTTTGAGCCACCCAACTTTAACGAAACGATAACGAGAAACAGCGCTGGTGGTCCAGAATGTCAAGGACTACCCTATGCGAAGCATGGCATTCCAATACCATTCCGGGTTTCCCGCGCTATTTCTCGTTATCGTTGGATGGCTCAAACTCTCTTATAACAGGTATACATGTACCTTCACGCTGTTTTGAAAGCTGTTTGGGACCATTTAAAGAGGGTGTCCTCAAAATTCATTAAAAATGTACCTTCCTTCCCTATCCCTATCAAATTTAACAGCACCCACTTTTTTTTCTTTCATAAAATATGTCAAGTAACATACAAGATGCAGGAATTTCGTGAAAGCATCTTGCCACTATATAATCTATAAAAGATGCGTTACCCTGTTTCCAATAAGAGGGCTCCAAAATAAACAAATGACATTGTCATTTTGCAAATATCGTCAACACTCGTTGCAATTTTTATGCAAATCCGGTGGTGTTTTATCGCAGCGGGGAGGCGTTTAGCCTAATAAGGGCGTGGCATAACTTTAGTTACAGCACAAAACGTTGCTATTTAACAATAAGGTTGGATTAGTGGAGGGATGTGTAGGTCTTCATGCAAATATGTTAAAACATTATACAATGTAGGACACCATTTTGAAATTGGCGTCAGGGATACCCATCTTGGTTATCTGAGTCCTTATTCTTTTTGTTTTCTCTATTCCAGATTTCCTAATGGCATCAGCATCGTGGTCATGGCCTCCATTTAAACAGCGTTGCGGCACTCCGCCCTACGGTCCAAGCCCTATGGCCGTGTGACGACAGCGCCCTCATTCGTTTCCGCATTCGAAGTGCCTCTCTGGGCCTGGCCCCGACCATGGATTGCAAACAGGACATGCTTCTCTCACCGCCCCTACCGTTTGCCCACTCCTCCATCTACGCGCAGCGCCACCACGTGTACTCATCCGCCTCCAACTCGCCGCTCACGGACAGCCTCATCACGGTGGTGCCCACCCTCATCAAGGAAGAGCGAGACACCCACAGCCCGTGTGGGAGAGGCGTCATGGTGACCACGCCTACCAGCACCTCACTCTCGCACGGTGGCCGCTTGCAGCCCCAGGAGGAGTGGTCGTCGTCCTCGTCCCCCGGCAAACTTTCGGAAACGCCCCCCATCGGCGGCAACCCCATGTTCGTCCCCAACGGGTATTCTCCACTGTCAGCAGGAAGTTATGACACCTACAGTCCGAACGGTAAGGTCCATTTGTTCGGTTTTTTAGATCTTTGGGTCATCGCGACAGTCGACCACTTTTGGCTCCACCCATATCAGGCAAATCGAATTCATGCCCTTAGCAGTGCCGTAACTATTGGGTAGCAACACCAAGCAATGCTCAGGGGCATCAGGCTTGAAAGGGCCCTCCCGAGTGCCCATAGGGTCCATATCTCCGCTTTTTGATGTAGGGTGTAAGTTCAATAGATTGTGAGGTGGCCCCAAAATAAATTTTGCTTTTGGGTCCATTTCTGGGCCAGTTACGTCACTGGGTCCCTGAAGTGGGTGGTCTCATTCTGAATGGGTGGTACTAGATGGGGTAAAGGTGGGGTTTTGGTGCAGAATTCTCCAGAGGGCGCTGTTTAGCAGCGCCAATTATAGCATCAGAAGCGTATTCAAAGGCTTAAAAGCGTTAAATTGACCGGAAGAAGCATGCGGGAGGTCGAAGCGTCGCCGCCATTGTGCTACTGCGACGTTAAGGGTTGAAATATGGGCATTTAGGAGATGATTCGGAAAGCCGTGCGTCAGAATACAGGAAAGCATTACCATATTAGAAGTCATTCAGTAAATTTAACGAGGGCTGCGAAGCGTACTGCATATAAGCTTATAAGCGACCCACACCCGAGCTTGCGTGGTTAGGAGTGGGAGGAACCAAGGTTAAACCGATCATAAGATTTGGTAGAACGGGCCCTATCCTATCGCATCCTGGTTAGGATTGCGTTCCACGTCTGTTGCTGCTTAGCGTTTTGATATATTTTGAAGTGATATCCTGCTTTTCATACTGGTTAGGATGTTTTATGTCCAAAGTTTTGCATAACTTGGCAGGTTAGGATTGCTGTTTGCAATGCAAATCAACTTAAAACACCCTGGTTATTGTTTCCTTTGGGTTTTCTATATTCAAGGAGTTTCACGTCAAAAAACTGGTTAGGACCTCCAATTTAAACTCTTCAATAAGCATGAATGCAGAAAATGCTAGAATTTAGGCCATGTGAATTACTTATTCATGGCAAGTTAATATTATTGCACCTGTCTATCGCTTACTAATTGGTTAGGATCGCAAAGTGGATTTCACGCAAAGCTGATGGTTTTGTGCGGTGGTTTCTACCTGGTTAAGAACAGAATGATGTTTAGTCATGCAGCGTGTTTTTTAAATCTGGCATCAAAATAATAAGAAATAAAACTTGCTCCAAATGCCAGTTGTCTAATCCGTTCAACTTTTGTCGCAATGGACCTTAACAGATTTCCTGTTCATACCATATGTCTTGTAATAAGGCTTAAGTGACCTAAGATCAAACCCTGCACCTACCATGGTTTTCGACAAACTTTTGGCTAGAGCAAAAAAACATACATTCCGGTATGCCGGAAATAATTAACATTGCAGGTAATAGGGCTTGGTACCTTGGTCATACGCCTTGGGAATTAGCAAAGCATGTGATAGATGATATATATATATATACGTGTCTCCAAAGGGTTACCACGCAGGTCAATGTCCTAAAGATTAATAAGTGTTAAAAGGAAGAATTTGCGACATAAAAGCAAACAAAATTCCCATTGAAACAAAGTGTGCTTCTCCTTTTCAAAAATGGCGCAACTTGAATTTCTTAACTCGTGTTCGGCAATTGTTCCTTCTCGCCCTTTCTTGGCCTTGTCGGTCGCAGCTCCACCGCTGGAGGGCCGTTAATGCGCTCCGTTGTTTAGCCTCGTTTCGAGGACCAATCGTAGGCCGTCTCAGCCCCCGCCCGCAGCGCCCGCATTAGCCGCCGCCGCACCAGTTGGAAGTCGGTGCCGGAGCGAGAGGACGTGTCCCTCGGTGTGCGTGTGTTTCGGTTGTACCTTTTTTTTTTGCCGCGCTCCAGAGCGCCGTTGATGGGCCAGCGCAGGCTCGTCGTGCCCGCGTACTTTGCTCCCCGTGCCAGTCCGCAAGCCTTGGATTTCAGTGCGCACGATGCGGAATTTTGATGAAAACTCCTTCTCTCCGGAGTCTCCGGGAAGCTACAGTAATGAAGGTAAGGCATACGTCGGGCTCTTTTTTTATCCCTCCCCCTTCTACTTGTTCTTCATACAACCGAGGCCTGCGTCCATTTTGGATGCCGTGCTACGGTCCCCTGGTTGCGGCAAAATTCGCCGCCATGTTGGCATGGCGGCGCCGCCGCCGCTAAGTGGTGCACTGGGTTATGCGTCGCGGCCGATGGACTTTATGCATAAACACGTTTGACGAGGATTCCAAGTGTTCTGAAAGTCCACACCACAACGTGACCATGGCGGCGCTTCGGTTGGCTTGACCAACCACGCGCCAAACCAATGGAGGAACCTTGGTTGTCCTGGTTCACCCCTGATATTGCCGGCAAATTCGGCCCATATCAACAAGAAATCAGTTTCACGAAAAAGCCCTAACCTATTTTGACAGTATACTTCTCTTTTCTGGTCACCAGGATGACTGGACAGTTCAAATAACGCTCGATTACTGGTCCTCTTGTATCCCTAATAGGACTTGGCAAAATATTTTAAAGTTTTGTCAATTTGGTCGCCTGATTAATATAAATAATAATCCATTTCGGAATATCGATTGGGACTATTTCCTGTCTTTATGCTCCCACCTTTTTATTAGGTTAATTGGTACACCAAGTGCTCAAGAAAACTAGGTTTTGGTAGAAGAGTACTTGGATCCGAAACACGTCGATTCTCGAATAGGAACTTGTGATTGGCGTGGTTGTATTTTCGGAACATTTATGGCATGCTGAAACAGCTGGTTTTCTGGCATTTTCGGAATCTCTGTTTAGTGTGGGGGGGAGGGGGTAATTGCACGTTGCTAAGGGGATTTTGACGTGCGCTAACGGGGATGTTTCGCTCGCGCATCTGGCAGCGCTGCCCTGACAGATTGTTCCAAAATGGTACACCGTGCTGTCGAACGTGTCGAGTTATTTAGGCTACTGCCGACGTAAACAACAACAAAAATTTCGAAGTGCGGCCCGTTAAATACGGTTAATTAACACGTTCGACAATGCTCCACCTCTGAAATGCAAGTTGAGTTAGCGCTTGCATATGCTAAGCTTCCAAATTCCAGAATGTCGTAAATTGCTTGAGATAGGCAAGTGCTGTAAGATACGTTATACGACCTGGCCGAATGACTAGAGATGCTAACTTTTCAGGGATAAATAAAAACTGAGATTGCTAACCTGTCTCAATTGCTTTCTTTCAGGGATGAACTTTTTTTACTGCGGATATCCTCCGTTTTTTTCTACGGAAGTTTAGGTCCGAAATTGTTGAACCCCACGCTTCTCTAGAAGCCCTCCCATGTTTTTTTTTTTCTGAGGGGGGATAATGGAGGAATTGTGTGGGGAGGGGAGCGTACCGGAATGTTTGTTACCCTATACTGTTCTGGCCCAGAAGGGCAGTGGGGCAAAGAGGTCACGGTTCAGGGTCAGGCTTGGGAGGGCCTTGAAAGAGTATGGCCTTTCAAAGGGCATCTTCTCCCCCTCTCAAATCATTTCCGCGTTTTCTTCTTTTCACCCCACTGTTCTTCCCTGGTGACCATTAAATTGGCGTCCAATGACCACACTGACGTCAGAGAAAGTATATTCAGTGTTTGACACATGTACTTGGTCAATGTGTAGTTTTTAGGCGGATTAAGCAATGACAAGTTATACCTTCAATTCATTGGCGATTATTAGCTGCTGCTACCATGAAGTGTATGAACAGTCCAAGGCTTAAGTTTAAAAGGACCTAATCGCCATTTATTTCAATACGTGCCTATGGAATATCAGCCTTTAGCTTTGGCTGTCAGTTGTAATTTCTGCTTTTTTGGCACCTCATGTCGATCGTAGCTGATAAGCATGGCTTGTTTGCTCTAATCAAATTTGCTTCTGTTGGACGTTATCGGTGTTTTCTTCTGAAAGTAATCCAGGTCATTTACAAGGGGTAAACAAAATAATATGAACACTTGTTACTTACTACCACACGTTTTTAGTTGAACTATCTTTTGCTTTC
The DNA here is from genome assembly GCA_033995625.1 of Ophyiulus pilosus. Lineage (NCBI taxonomy): Eukaryota > Metazoa > Arthropoda > Diplopoda > Julida > Julidae > Ophyiulus > Ophyiulus pilosus. Next base: position 79,858 of record JAUJYV010000163.1, read on the forward strand.
AATAAAGCCTCATTCGTTTTTGAAATAGCCTCACACGTTTTTGAAGTCTTTAGCAGAATTTTCTATTATTTTATAATTTTGTTCACACCTGTCACTCGAACATGCTCGTAAAAAACATTAATACGTGGTCTACAATGTACGAGCGATCGAAAGAGGATTTAGGTTTGCCAACTCAAGTTCCCTCATAATTATAGTTGGCCTTCAATTTATTAGTGTCTATAGATTGTCGCTAATATTGAAAATACTATTTATAAATGTTCTGCCACAGGTTCGCCTTTGAAATTCAAATAAAATACTTGAATATCCAATTGAAATTCTCGTGCCTGCCATAACTATACAGTAGAGGGATATATATATTTTGGAATACCAGTACTCTTACTTCAGAGTGTCTAGCAGCCTTGGAAATCGGGAATGTACTTTAAAAGTAAGGAATTATGCTTGGAATTCGTGTTTGTTAAACACTAGTTTGTGCTGGAATTTTCCTGCCAGCTTTGAGAAGTTTCTATATAAAAAATAGCAAGTTTTTTTAAATTCTCCAGGGAAATTGTTCAAGTTTTTTATAAAAAAATATTGTGGTGATTGGCCATGGGGAAGGTCCTTAGCAATTTAGAAGGACTGAGGACTGATCCTTAAAATATGCTTAAATTATTTCTTCAGCATATTTTCTGGACAGTCTGTGGTACTCGTACTTTGTAAATACTCAGATTTGTTACTGTTCTTTTCTCAAAATGCTCCATTCTCTAAAATGGAACACTATAGGGCCAAGGCTGGAAGGTCTTAAAGAGATGCTTAAGCTAAGATCAAACCCATACTTGCAATGTTAGTTTGTTCCTATCCATGGACCCCTCCCTTTAACCCTTTGACCTAAACCAATAGTCAAGTTTCCTACATGATTTTCTTATAGACAGTTTAATGGGTGATTAGCCGCCAGATAAGGCGAAATCAAACTTTGGTGCAAGCGGACAAAGTGCGTGACGCAATCGGTCGACAGGTGCGAAAATTGGGGGCATTGTACACTAGAAGTGTCTTATCGCTTCTGGTTTATCGATAAGGGGTTTCACTTTTGCGGTTGCTATCAGTCTGGACTGGATTAGTACAAGAAAGGCATTGGCGGCTATAAACGATAAGGTTGCTGGAATGTCGTCTGGCGGTGTTCTTATATTGTTTTTCCAAAGTTTTCAAATGGATTTTCAATTTCCTGCATGTCATGAAAAAGTTTTTGTAGGCGCTCTGTACGTTGACTTCATTTTTATGAAATGAAAACGAATTTGTGCTAATTGAAGTCCTAGAAAATGCTCTCTTCTTGTGTATTTTGGTATCTTTTTATTTATTTTGTATATCAAATGTTGTATACATGATTCGATTTTGTACCGTTTCCGTTTGATTGACTGTTGCGTATCATCACACGGCCGTGACAAGTTTACTAAAGAATGGTAAAAAAATACCATTTTTGCTATGTGTTGTGTTTAGTAATGTGTTGCTCGGTTACAAGCACTATACAGGCGAAACGGTATCGTGTTCTCGGTTTAATTTCGTTCGTCCTCTGCATTTTGATAAGGTTGTGGCGCTTTTCCAAACTCCAAACACTTTATCCGAAAATTGCTGAAAAGTATAACTTGCGAAAATAATTAAAAAACTGATTATCGTACGAGGCAATTAGCGTTTCTAAGTACCTTTTGTTCTTATTATATCGTTCAAAATTTGTGGTAAATATCCGTCATTTGATTATAGTCATGCCTTTTGCTCTCAAGTAAAATTTTGTTGCACGTTTTGTTTGTGGTATTGTGTAGAAAATCAACTGATCCGAAAAATACCATGCTTTTGTTTCGTGTGCAATAACTTATCCAGAATTTTCGCTTTATTATTTTTTTTCTCTTGCTTTTTCTCAAATTACTACATTCGCAAAAAAAAATCTGGTTCTGTTTCTTGAAAATCTTATTTTTGTATTTTGTTCTAAAAAAAACAACTAGTTTCACACGTTTAAGGTGTTGTTTTGAGTACGCAATTTCCGTCGCTTTTTAAATTTTCTGTTTTAAAATCCGTTTGTGAAACACTGTTCGATGTTCGTACTGGATCCGGAATCGCCGTGTTGAATCCATGGAGAATGCGATTTGCCATCCTTCACCGTGATCCATATATCGGTTAGCAACTTCCTCAATCCAGATCGCAGAAATCTGGGAAGATGGCGGTCAAAGTTGAGGTCGCCTTCGGAAGTAGGCTAACAGAGAACGTGTTCAAGGATAGTGGGATTTGTAAAGAGCAACGCGAATCCTGTTTGGCGAACTTTTGCATATAACGTGGCTGACGTGATAAGCCTGATCGAGAAAATCAATCATCGAATTGCATGAGACGCTCAAGGAGAGCGGGTCTGTTGACCCGAAGTGTAAAAGTGGGAGGGATTTCTCGAGGCAAACGAGATTTGGCGAGACTGAGAATGGAATTTTGGAAATATGGTGGTGTTTGGGGAAATTCCTCCCCCATGTGCAGTTTCAGGGTACCCCCAGACCTGGAAAACCTGGAATAGTCAGGGAATTTGGAAATGACCTGTAAAAGTCAGGGGAAAATGTATTATTTGGGATAAGTCAGGGAAATTGAATACATTAAATATTATTGAACTTTTAAAC
>JAUJYV010000164.1:0-82342 GCA_033995625.1 Ophyiulus pilosus
GTGCTAGCGCAACGAGTTCTAAACACAGACTGAAGTAGCAATGGCACGAAAAGTTACATCGCACAATTCGGGGATTCTCCTATTCACGTCACTCGTTATGCGAAGTGCTCGTTAAGCGAGGTTCCACTGTACTTGTAAATAAAACATTTGTCCTAAATAAATTGTTGTTTTTCTAATTTCATTATAAAAATAAGTCAAAAATGTGACGATAATTCACTCGCTCAGTTCCGAATTTCAAGTGTAGGAGCTTGAAAACAGGTTAAATTTATAAGTTCTTTGGCATTGTAAAGAAATAGAGAGAAAAAATAAATTCAAAACAAACATAAGTGAACAATGAGAATGAAAACCTCGAATTTGTCAACATTTGCTTGGCGGTCATTCATTTTCACACAGTACCACGAGTATTTTAATTGACCAATGTAGGCGGTTTTGCAGTTGTACGTACTCGTATTTAGTTTACGACCTCCTTAAAATTAAAAAGTGAAGAAATGTTCTAGTTTTACAATCTGGTTGTACGATCTCGAACAATGTGAATAATTTCTCATAAAGCTAGCTGCTATGGTTTTAAGCTTATCAATCAGTCCAACATTTTAATGGCCGAGAATACTGTCAAGTAAGGTGAAGCCGATCCGCCATCTTTGCGAACCATCCACTACGATCCATACAAATGATAGATCAATAGTGTGAAAATTCCGTTTAACAGTCAATTAGCGAATTAGGGTCCATTTACACACACGCATCAGTTACGTGTTTTTCATCACAGACAAGGAAGAGATTTCATGGAAGGAAATTTCAGGTGACTGATGTGTGTGTTGATAAACCTCAAAAGTCCGGAAAAAAATACCTGCAAACGTTGCTATAAACCACGACAATTTTACGAGAGAATGCTCGATTCGAGATTCTGTAGCCATTAAAGATAATGTTCATTATTTTAGTGGTAATACTGTAAATTCTAATTAAACGTTTGGCACATTTAGAGCGCACACAATGTGTAGCTAAAGAGTCGTTATAAGCTGCTGCATTCGTTGCGTTTTATCTAATGTATTAAATGCGACGGGCGAGCTTTTTACGCAATTAGCGCATATTACCCGCCATGTCTGTAATTAGTTTTTTACGACTTTATTATATATGTACCTCGCCAGGAGCGAAATGTCCGCTTATAAAATTCCTTCTTTTGCGTAAAGACAACATGAAGATGAACAAAATATGCCTAAAAATGACTTTAAATACATTTTGCATTTCTGAAAATATTTATAAATAAACAGTTTTCTACTGTATATACATTTTCAAAACCCTAACTGAAAAGTATCACCAAACCTGTACATTAAGTTTTCGAATGTACAACCATTAACAACATTTTTTATGCTTCAAGTCACACAAGGGGCCATTCAAAAAGGACGTCCTCAAGAGGGGGTGGGTAGGAGGAGAGGGGTCTGCTGGAATGTGGACAGGGGGAGGAAGGGGGGAAGTCATTGTGGCCCTCCACTTACGATGGTATTTTTCAGTTATTGGTTTTTCTGTTTAATTAAGTTTTAAAAATCAGTGAAGGGGGAAAGGGACACCAAAAGAAATGCGTGCCAAGTCCCAAATGAACTTTCATTTTTGAAACCTCGGGAAAGTTGGGTATATAAGCATATTTTGCGGGGAGGGGAGGAAAGGGGGTGAGAGGAGTCTGGACTAAAATGGACACCGTGTGGACAAGGGTAGAGGGAGGAGTCAATTTTTGAAGGAATTGAGGGGACATCCTTTTAGAATGGCCCGTGGAAATATGTGTATGTCAAAAAACATCGTTTAGGACTAGATATTTTGCTTTACCCGGTACATGCTGTATTATTTCGCATATATATGAACGATGGCGACGTAGTATTGACCAGAGGGCGTTAACCACATGTACGTAGCAATATACGTATATATCTTTTAATTAGACACGCGGGTAGCTCATCAATATGGCAATCTGTTTCAGCGAAAGTTCACCATTATAATTCAAACTAATGCTCACGAAAACAAACGTCATATTTTCGTGCACAAGCATACATACGTACATGTATATATAGTATAAAATCGATGAATCGTTTCAAATAGCTTTGCAGGTTTTAGATATCAAATTATTGCCTTTTTTATAAGGCGAATGCGGATGACAGAAGAACGTTTGTAAGATTGTTGTCATTTCTCGTTCATATACAATTTATCTGAACATAATTATTTATTTATAATAAAAAAACAGTTTACGGTCGAACTGTATAAACAGCATTTTTAAAATAAAAAACAAAATACATGCAAACAAGTACATGCAAACATGTAGTAAATTTAGCATCGGAATGGATTTCAACCGATTTGGATAAAATGCAAATCGAGTTTCATCTAGGATGAAATCCATTCTGTGGCTACATCAATTATTTCAGGAAACAGATTCAGCGATTTTCGTACTGTACAAAATCTAGTTCTTTAGATACCGACAACTGTCTCATATTCATACAAACCGAAGGTCATGTCGATCATTTTTCCAGGAATAACGACGGACGAGTCATTCAGCAAGCATTATATGGGATTGGACTCTTAAGGGGACATTCATAAAGGATGTCCCCGAAATTCCTTCAAAAATGTACCCCCACCTCCTGTCCACACGGTGTCCATTTTGGCCTAGACCACATCCCACCCCTTCACCCCCTCATAGACATACTTAATTTTTTGTTTTAAAGCAGGGTGTCCAGAAAATTTGTTGGAAAAATACCATCATAAGTGAACGTCCAAAATGACTTCCCCCCCTTCCACCCCTCCCTGTCCACATGGTGTCTGCAGATCCCCTCTTGAGGCCTTCCTTTTTGAATGACCCCTAAAGATACAGAGCGACTGTGAATCACTCCGTCGTATACATGGCATGTACAATTGCAGTCTATTTATGAATTTGATGCGTGAAGTAGTATTATAATTATTCGTGGCATAAACAATTTTTAATGCATATTGCACAAATTAGACAAACGTTACACGCTTTCAACGCGCAGACATTGACCGCATTGTGTTGAGTATACAATAGAAACGCTCTTCCTGTTTGTTTTTGCAACGAATGGCGCCTCCGCCGACAAATCGATATTTTTATGAAATAAGTCGACATTTAGGCAAATGAAAAAACAAATAATACAACAACGTGAGTCACATCCGGGATCGAGGATAGCGCAAACGCCTCCCATTTCCAAGCGTAGGCGAAAACACTTTACTTCAAAACTGGACTTGAATCAAAATCATTGGATTTTAGTTATTTGGGCCATGGGAATAATCGGGTTTCCTTAGATTTTGCGAGGGTAAGATAGCGTTTAATCTGAACAAGATACATATGAAGCCACTTAGGATAATTAAGAAATAAAAGACGAATGTGTTTGGAATGCTATCATGGAAATGAAGATTGAGAGGATGAAAGCATTCTACCAAAACACTAAAAAGAAGAGTTTGGATGTGTATGATGAAATGCCCACATAAATGTCTGTTTGTTAATATATTTGCTGCATATATTTACCTATGAAAAGTCTCATCATTGGACCAGCCGTTTAATCGGGCCAAAGAGTTGCGTCCCGATTAACCGGAATCCACTGTAGCATCGATGCTAATTTAAGCTCTATCTACAATTGGAGATGGATTTCACGGGTCCTTACGAGTACTCGATTATCGATCCGGATCCGCGGATCTTTGATCCGACTTGTTTTCATAACACTTATGAAAACTACTCGAAGGATTGTGTGCGCAGCTGAGGCCAGTGAACTCGAAGACGCTTAGGAGGAGCGCCGTTTCGAGAAAAAGTGACAGATTCGAATCGAAATCCATTAAACTCCAATGGCAATGCACTCCTGGAGCAAATGTTTAATCAACGCCCGCGGTTTGGCCCCCTGGTGGAGTACGGACGAACTGCACGAAAGACCCCATAGTCTGTGCCAATTAGATCTCGCCGTGGTTCCTCGATTCGTGAGGTTCCGGGGTCAAAGGGCGAGAGATACCCCACGGAAGCATTGGTATTTCCACAGATGGTTCCTTCCCCGCAACGATTTGTAGTTAATTTGCAATGGTTTATTAGAATGTTAGCTCAAAGCTGCGGTTTTAGATGTTAATCCAAGATGGCTTAGTTCAAGACTGCGGTTTCATGCAGCTTGGAACCATTAAAAAAAGGAATAAATTAATTCAGTAGTGATTTTACTTGAATATTCACTGAAGTTTTTCTGCGGTTTAGAATCAAGATTTCTGTAATAAAATGCACATTTTATTAAAGCTCACTTCTACTGCAGCTGTTATTGACGTTTAAATTGCAGCGAATGCTTTCAAAATATTGCAGCTTATTTTCTGCTATATACCGCTCCCACAATCAGCTAATAAAAAAGCGATTGGAACATTGAAATCAATTAGCTTGACTATAGTTTTGTTAAAGTTTGTTTGTAATACGAGCTTCGAAGCCCTTATAGGATAATAAAAAGGCAGCCAATTTCAGTTGCTAAAAGCTCCACTTACACACATCAGTTACGTTTCCTTTCACCGAATTTCGACTTAACGGAACGTGTGTAAATTAACCTTTAATGGAACATAGGTTGATCGGGACATCCGTTTATTTGGGATAGATCTAAGAGTACATCTAAGAACAAAAATGTACTTTTCTTCACTAATTTGAGACATCCCAAATAAGTCATAAATATCTGTCAAAATTGAACATGATTTCATGACGAAGGCATGAGACCTCCCCTATCTCATACCATCGCAATTTAAATCAGCCGTTTAGAAATCTATCCCAGCAACTTTTCTGGCTTACTCGATCTTGCTTAGTAACAGTGAGTAACAACAAACAAAGGTTTCGTTGAGCAAGCATCCAAACGAAAGCTGGTGAGTGAGAAAACACATTCGGTCCCACCCTATTTACCAAAAGACGCATTGAGCCACCGTAAATCAATAGCAGAAATCGACCATCCCCAGCAGCACTGCTTAAAAATGGACAAGGCCGCACCCAAGCCGAGACAGAGTAAGGTTTTCGGCGGTGGCGAGTCTGCTGATCCATTAACTAGAGTCTGTTTCATTTCAAGCTTCCTCCCACATCAAAACATCCCATTGAATTCAACGATAACAGGCGCCCACTATTCGCGACCAATTCATTCGGGGCTAATTAAGATCGTCGTAAAATCCAATGTCTGCAATGGGAAAAAACTTCCTGCTTTCACCGATGAATAATAGTACCCGAAACATGCATTTTACTCCATGTAAATTAATTGTTTTGTTCGTCAGAGGGAAATCATATTGTTTTCTTCAAAATTCGTGCATTTCTCCCTTATTTAAACGAGATCAATAAATGTGGAAATAATTCAAAAAACCCGACTGTGGATAACAAGCGTTAAATCGATTTTTTTTCTCATTTAATATTGAATTCTAGCTTTTACGTATTTAATTAAAAATGAGAAAACTGTAGGTCCTTATCTGTAGGTCGTAAACAAAATGCTCACAACTACAAAAACTTTGAAAAATGCTCATGTTTTAGCAAATGAACAGATGGAGATATTCGTTGACATTTATTTCCACAACGTGTAATAAATCATTTGACGTTTTCCCATTTTTTAAAAATAAAACCACAATAATAGTTTTTAAAATTTCTCGTTTATATGTAAATAGAGGAATAATTCAAACGGGAACGCGAAATCGTTTAGCGGTATGAATATTATCACCACTCTCATGGACGTCTCAAAACGCAATTTTCTTGGCTAAGTAAGATAATGTTTCATTTTTTTTCATCGTAAACAAAAACGTGGTTTTACGCTGAATCATAAATCGCAGCTTTAATATGCTGTAATTGCATACAAGTTTTACTGCGTGTGGATACGATGAAATCCATGACAAAAAACCTCCATCACAAATAGTTTTTACAACAATACTCGTGTAAAACAAGTGAAACATGGCTGCATGTACAGTGCATTTAATACTGTGTATGGCAGCCCCTTGAAATAGGCAAACCATACTTGCAACTAGAGTAATGCAGGAAAGCTGTCTTCAGGGATGAAATTTCACTTTCTATGGAAGTGTTTTCAAAACTTGCATTAAACAGACAAAATTTGTTTCGGTATAATAAAGCTCTTAAAGTTCAAGCATATTGGTTGAGCCAGCCAACGCCTTAACGTTAACCTTAACGTTAGAGGCGGGAAGGGAAGAAGCACGCACGCGTACTCATGACGTTCAGTTAGTTCAATGGGTAGTTCAGTCTGTGGTTCCTCCTTTCCCGCCTCTAATGTTAAGGTTAACGTTAAGGCGTTGGCTGGCTCAATCTGTTGGGTTTTATTTTAACGTCATATATATGAACTGTAATTCGGATCCGTATTATAAACACATTTTAGAGGCCAAGTAAATACCAGAATGTAATATTATCATTGCTGAAGATCTTTCCACTTTAGATGTAACCTCAATATCCTTCATTTTCAGGGATCTTTACAAGGTTGAGACATTAGATACATAGTAAGTATGTATATATTGGTGGCGCTATTCTAAGATAAAAATATACTCTAATCCGTGATTTTAAACATTCATAACTTACGAACTTTCATTCTCGAAATATGAAATATCGAAATTTCGTTTAAACATTCAGTTGTCCACATCATATTTGATTAGTATCACGAGCGTTTGTGAATAAAACCTGCAGAATCGCATTTATGAAAACACTGCAAATCCCAAATCTCATTTTAGAAAATATTAAAAATGACTTTCTTGTCATATACGGTTTACAATTAATGTAATCTCAGCTAAATAAATAAAAATCGATACAAACAGAAATCTCTTTAAGATAGCTCACAGGAAATAAACTGACGTTGAAAAATGCAAAACACGTACGTGGGTGAAACGAAAACTTAGAAATTTATAATATAATTTAATTTTAAAGCAGATGTCCAGGAACGAGTTTCACAACTGATTAGAGCTAGCAAGAATTCAGTGCAAGTAAATAAGACGTTCGAGCGCAGTTTACATATTAATAATCGCAGATCAAATAACAAGATAGTATAAGCCTATCGGCTTATCGATTTCCTGTTACGTATACGATGTGGGTGCAGCATCAGGATATATTTTTTAAAAAGAAATTCGTCGATCATTGGTGGATGTACCAATACCGAAATTAACATTTCGTTATTTGCGAGCCTAAGTGCACGAACAAAAAAATGTACAAATACAGTTGGCAGTTGCGCAAATGCAGGTTAAATGACGGTCAAACGTCACGTGGCACCTTAAAAACTTGCACTTATAATCGTCTTTTACAACAAGCCATAAAACATTCCGAAATTTTGACTTATGACAGCAATCGTGGGCGAAACGGTTTATGTAAGGATAAGGACGCCTATTAAATAACTACAATTCAAAATTAAATATAAACACGTCTATCATGTGTTTATTAACAAAACTTGGGTTTAGTAACAGTACAATCCGGATAATGGGGCCACATCGGGGAACATGAACACTGATCCTATTAAGGGGATGGTCTCGTTAAACCGTCGCATAAGGAGTTTATGCTTTTGGTCAGTTGGTAAATTGGTACTAATATCCAGTGGCCCCGTTATCTGGAATGCATGGTATCTCAGAATTCAAGCCTTGAACTCTGAGATACATATCGTACAATGTAAACAATCAAATTTACAGTAAATCAGTAGTGACTTCTCAGTGTGTAAGAACTATGGAAGACACCAACTATGGTCTATTGGGCATATCAGAAATTATCCATAGCTGAACAAATTTGATATCAGATTTCAGTTATGTCATCAGTTTAGTCCTTTGACGCCCTATCCGTATAAATACCATGTTTTACAGGAGTTTGGTTCTGTATTTATGACATTTTCTCCAAACTCTCATGACTTTCTGATATGTGCCAGAACAACAAAAATTTCCACTTGATGTTGAATAAAACATAACTCCTCTACAAAACAGGAAAAATATTACACAGTTCAATAAAATGTACTTGAAAAATTGTCTCGGGCCTGGGTCTTTTTCTTTAAATGGCCCTATTTACAGAGTTGCACAGTATATGGAATTGATATGACCAGATGTGGATAATCTAACATAGCCATGTACGGCACTTTTCCACCAGAGTACCTGCAAAGTTGTTTAGAGATCAACAAGGTCAACGGGAGCAGCAACCGTATATAGATTTAAGCAACGATTGTTACGCTATGCACGTCTATAACAGGGTAAAAACCCTAACTAACATCGATCGATCTGGAACGCCACGACCCAAGATGGATGGTTGCAACCAGACACCTGTAATCTACGAAGGCCTTTGGTCAACACTCCATAAATGCTTGGTAGATGTTCAAGTAAAATCGATAGGGCCATGCCAAGTTTATGCAACATTTTCCATGTTTTTTAGCATCGAGTTGTCTGCCCTATGATAAAAGAGCAATGAAGATGTTGTGTTTACCCCCGAAGACTTCCACGTAGTGATGTAATTTGTAACTGTAAACCGAGGAAGGGCTAATAAACCTAACAAACAACAACCTCTCATATATTGATTTAAAAAAAAAGAAACTGCAATACGCGTTGTGAAGGATATTAACCCCAAAATGCGGTGCTATGGAACTGAAACAAGATTATTAACCCGAGGATGAAACCGAGGCCAGTTGCACAATTCATTCGTCTATAAAATCAATGCCGTTTCACGAGTTTAATTAAAACGAGGTGTGTGCATGGGTTCATTACGACATACTACATGTACGTCGTAAAACTAGATGTGTTCGGACCTACATGGAAATTAAGACTGTTCACTGGTCTTTTGACACTCATTTTTCACAAGTTCACAATTAAGTCCATTAAAACAGATTTGTAGATTGGGTAAAAATTCTATTTGAGGATTAGTTGCGTACAAGTATTCATAATCCCTAATGACATTTTTGGTACACCCTGTATTGTTCTTATTATTGCATGTTCAGTATCCAAAGCAGGCAAAAAGGTTCTGCGCAAGTGCACATTTATACATTAAAGTTGTGAGCCCATAAATTTTGCAATAAATTCGTTGCTCCCTTATAAACCCTTCTGCTCATAATTGAACAAATTCGAGCATTTGATATCTTAATATATTATCGACCTGGTTCTCCAACGAAAGTCGCATAATCCACCTAAAAAGCAGACAGACCACTTAATAATTTATTCAATTCTCAAAGCAAGACTATAAAATTCACGTATAAAGCTATTCAAGCATCATGTAAATCAAATTGATAGACTATATTTAAAAGAATATTTTTGCAAAATTTGCCTACATCTTTCGCGCTCAACTAATAACAAATCAAACAAATATGTTACCATATTTCAGTACGTATATGATGACCTATATATGATACAGGATGACACGTGACCAAAAAATTAAACCAGAAAATAACTCCAAGAAATATTCGAAAATAGATCTTGTATAAATATGTAATTAAAACACCTTTTTTCGTAGCAAAGATAACAAACGCAAATAGGTTATTAATGTAAATTTACAAGAATGAATAATGCCAGTATTAAAATACTTATGAGTAACCCTGTACATATGTCATTTACCACGTTCCACGATCAATAAGCTCCCCTAAATTATTTTCCCCCAACTAACCTTTATGCATACGAGCAGTGCATAATTTTCCGAGCAGAATATTGATATTTCCACCAGAAACACCTCACACAATATAACCGAACCGACAGATGAATTAGGTCAGATGTTATCCTGTCAAAAGCAACAAAAAAAATCCAAGTTTTCCATTATTTTCAGAAGCCTTTGTATCCGAGAAAGAAATAATTATGGTTGGTCAAAATTATCGGAAATTTCATAAAGTTGGTTGACATTTTCCCCACAACTCTTCGGTGAGCTCTTCACTGTGCCAAGTAAAGAAAACTAGGCCAACTATAGCTCGAGCAAAAAACAGCAATTGCTGTTATTCAATAAAGTATATAACCCAGTAATGTTTAATTTGTAAAATCCCTTCGATTCCTTAATCCTTTTGCACTCTACTTTCATTAATAATTGAAACTGCTATTTTTTTGGTCTGTAATTTAAATGTAGTTGCGAGGACAGCTTTGCCAATGCAAGCAGCAAACACAATTTATGTACGAAAAAGTGGTTGCACAACCAATCTTAAGAACCACCATTTTATATATTTGATATTACATGCCATATCGCTTTTATCAACATTGTGAAATTATGTTTTACCAACGAAATTGTGATTGAGTGTTACTCGGGATCGTTGCTTTACCGATATTGACACGGGGATCAGTTAATGGCAACATTTACTCTATACACAATAGATAAACTGTAATTGGAGTCAATTTACCGGATAGCCAGTTAATCGCTCGGCCCTATACAGGTCCCTATTGTTTGGGGACAATCCCAAAATCTTGAGGATTTTTTGTAGACATGTAGTAGCGGTTGAAAAGATTTGAAAACGGTCGTTTATAAGCCTTCTTCGACAGTTCTGGTTAACGAATATGTAAATCCGAAGCTACCCTCACTCCCACTCGAGATCCATTGTGCGACCAACTGCGTAACTGCCAAATACGTCAATAAAAATTAAAATAACACAATGAGGGAAACGCGTATTGGCAGACAGCGCTGTATTATTTCCGAGGTAGTGTACACGCTGCGGAGTATTGAATCGAAAAAAACATGACGTGTTTTTTAGGTGAAAGCAGCGTGTTTTCACAACGTGGTTTTGTGCTTGTACGGAAAGTGCGACGATCTTAAATTATTCAAATGACAATGTGATGCATGGTGGGGTAGGCGGCAAGCTGTCTACTAAAAATAATACTCTCTAGGGGGTTTCTCACTCGGTTGCCTAGCAACGACAGCATCATCGGGGGTGTTGAACATGGGTGTGCTATACAGGCAACAGAGATCCATGGCGAGGCACACACAAAAACGAATAAAAGAAACATCTGTTTATTTATGCGTTGTGGCTTATTTTAGCATAGTAGTTGTTGAGTAGGACAGAAACGTACGACGCTTCCTGGGACAAAAACACTCCAAGCTCAAGTGTGGCATCACAGACTATGCAGGGGGAAATTTGAAATTTTTTCGACAAAATTTCAAAATTATATTTCGCACATTTTAATTCATCATACTATAGCATTTGCAATGTATATGTGCAATTTTATTCAATGAAGAATTTATTATGGCAGTTCTTTAGAGGTTTTGTAGAGCCATATATGTATATGACAATATGCAATATCCTCCATATATGTTATTATTATAGACTAAAATGCCATATATGGGCATATACACGTATGCCCATATACATACGACATGTCCCAAATATCTGTCATACATATATTTTTTCCACCCGGGAGAGTATTGTATTTCCTCAAAATTGATTGAGCAATCAGTTTGCAAATAAATATGCGTGAGATTTTCATTTGTACTTTGAATTGTGCACGAAAATTTCCTTATTTTTGCATCCTTATATAATATTATGAACTTACCCCATTTCAAAATAAAAATAGATTTGTATCATCCATCTAGTTTGGCGTCATAATGTGCGTGAATGATGTCACCGCCGCCATAGTTGTACTACGAGTATATTTAGTCAGGCAGTGATTTAGCAAATAAAGGTTATTAAAATGACACCATTTCGGGTTCCGTCTAACAAGAAGGATTTGCACGTTTTCACCCCGTTGAATGTATAATGCGGAAGTGCAATGCGGTGCAAATTGGATAAATTAGAACGTCCATAAAGTAGTGCAAATGATACTGAACTCCAACTAAGCATTCATTGATAGTGGGTAGGAAAAAGTAATAAGCCTATTTTTTTTGCTACTCTAGCTCTGGTCGATGCTAATCAGCTCGTGGATTGGCTCATACCAGCTATTACCCAGAAATCGTTAAGGCAGGAAGAAATGAAATAATCGTCTAAGCAGGAAGGAAAAAGGAAAGGAGGAACCTTGGCCGCACAAAGGAGTGGAAATCCAGGAGATGTTTATCAAAAATAACTAGGTCGTGAAATTTTCACTTTCATTGAAGACTTACGTAAATGAAGATCGATTGTCTTTGTCAATTAAACTCAAGAAAACTACTCGTAAATCCCTCGGTAAATCTCGTGTAGTTAGTTATTTAAACACCTCTATATATGCAAAATATCATCATGTCTTCTTTTCTTAAAAAAACAAAGGATTTTCCAGAAAATCTTGCGCAATGCTTGCGAGGTTTTAACGAGAACACGACTGCATAACGCAGGATAAGTGCTCCAGAATTACCAAAAATTCGTACACGCGTGTAATGTACATGTTATGCATATGAGTTTTTTTCAGAGCTTAATGTACACACGAACATAACAGTTATAACCAACCTAATTTGCATACACATTTTAAAGCAAGCTGTCTAATGTACCATCATCAATGATTACATAACACATTACTGATAATAACAAAAATCCTAATTAATTGCTGAGCATATTTATCTGCCAATCCGTGTTTTTCTTAAATATTGTTTTAGTGGCGCAACAGTTGCAATTTTTAGACACGACTAAACGTGTTTACAACATCTCAAAGTTTCCACACGTGTGAATTTTAGTGGAAATCCGATGCACTCTGCCATTGTTAGCCTTGGCCATGACTTGAAGCACGTCTGAGAAAGCAGACAGACATTGACAGATGGAAGTGAGAGACCCAGTTCGTGATCCGTGTCATTTCCAAAAACTAACGGAGGACCCGGTCGCAGTATCTCTTTTTCGGTATGCTTTTCCCATGACGGCCAATGAGGCTATTTCTAAAATTTCCAAACATCCACATCGCATAAGGGGCAAGTGGGGTGAACAAAACGTGTTGGCCATGAAAGTTGTCCACATGGTGCAATTCAATATGACTGAAGAAACGCTGAAGAGTCATTCGCCTCGCGTTTCCTTTCATCAGCTCGGATGATTTTTGACAGAAAATAGCCGATTTCCTTTCTGCTTTTTTTCCTCCCCATCGCTACTGCATATGGGCTCGCACATGTTACACTTTGAAAAAATCAACGAACCAATATTTACCGAAAGTAAACTTTGCGTTTCCACTTCCCGCCGCCCGTGGCTTTTATTTAGCGAAACGTCCTATCTTTTTAACGTCTAAAACCGCGGATGTGTTCCAGGGACATCGTTGAACGAAATCTGTTTTGGTTAGAAAATAATTTCATTTATGGCAGGATATAAAAGCCACGTTAAATAGACACTGGCTCCACCATTCCTAAGGCGAAGAAGCATTTTACTACCTAGCGGTCTAATTTCATTTACTTACTATAAATTAAGTGAGGAAATATCGCAGCATTTTAAATTAATGAGATGTCCACCACGAACTAACCAAAACGACCAATAGACGTGTGTTTAGGAATTAGCAGAGCTTTGGCAACAAAGTCTCACTATATATATATATTTACAGGGCAAGGACAATATTAGCTGAGGATTTTTGGGTATGGGCTTGGCAATAGGTGTTGTCGATACGATATATAGGGTCCAAATTTAGGGCTCTTGGACATTCGATAGTAGTTAACGTTACTATCTTGGGTTATAAAAGATGCCGGTATCGTTTTGGAGAGTATGACTATGAAGAATTTAATATATAGCTAAAGTGTATAAAGCACCTGGATTTAGAGCAAGCCTTCTTATGATAATACGATCAGTCATGTCATAAACAACGAGTCGTAGGTTAAAGAGTCAGCAAAGAACGACCGTATTCCAAGAAATGTCAAAATGGTGAACGTTTCTCATACCGATTTCACAGAATTTCAAAGCTAAGCAAGAGGACAGTGACCGCTCTTAATAATTGCAAGTACTAAATTATCAAAATTTCTTCTAGAGGTAGTCTAGTTCTTCTCTACATATAAAGTCGTGCATTCGCGACAGGTAACAAAACATCGTTTTAGAATATATACCTTTCACGATGATTTGATCGAAAATCCATTACTTCATCGGATAATATAATATAATTTAACATAAGTGGATAATAGAATATTTTTTACAATTTTGCAACGATTTCTAATATCCAAAATTCAAATGTCGAAAATGGAATTTCGAATTCAGCATCGGAGGTGTCACCTGGCGGCCGTTTCCATAAGCAAATCGAAGATGTTTAGATCCCTGGGAATGGTTGCTAGGCAACTGTCTCGAGCTCGTAACTATGGCAACGCGCAGCTTCGCCTCCCCTATCACTCATCGGGTTGACATTAGATTACAGCTTTATCAAATTTTAAATATATTTGGAAAAATCTGCAAAAAAAAATACCAACTATTGTAATGAAGAGCATTATCGGATTATTTTGATTTCCAATTATTTTTAATTAGTATCGATTTCCAATAATTACAAAAAGAAATTGAAAATGTAAGCCTCCAAGAGGGGCATATGTGCGTATTAGTCGAAAAACAAATTAATGTTTGAAATATGATAACGGCGAATCACCTCACTAAAAGATTATAGTTTTATAAATACGTGATAAGGAGCGTGTAAATACTGCGACGTTCACGTGTGCTGACTAGCATAGTCCTGTCATTTTACGTGGACTATGTTCCGTCAAGAATGACGCAGTCGTCCAGATACAACATTAGAGAGATTGAGCCAGCCAACGTATTAACGTTAACCTTAACGTTAATGCGTTGGCTGGATTGTTCAATATATCAAATTCGATGCTATCAAACTCTCTCAGTAATGAATCAACAATGTATATAATTCACCTTTTGCATATTTTATCCCCTAATAACGTGCATGAGATCAAATTAAGTTGGTGTTGTATATATTGTTACAGTCTTCTTTGTACAGAAAGAATCAGGAGGAATATTTAGTTCAATGTCATTGTCATTCCAAGACAGACTCAAGGTCTTAATACTCAAGATCATATTCAGTACTATTTTTGGTCAATTGCACCACTTTTTGCTCTCATAACTGCATAATTTCGCATTTGAACATCTAGGAAACTTGCCTTGGATGCGGTAGAAGACCAAATTAACGCAATGTAACCTCACTACAAAATCTCACAACTAGTACACGATTTTGCTTTGTCATAAAACTATCGACAACAACAACAAAACGAATTTATCTTTTAATTTTCCCATTCACCAGGTTTAGAAGCGCAGCCCGACAACTGATAACTCATGTTCTGTCCGAGTAATGTGTGTGAATGATCGATGGAAAAACTTGTTAAATATTAATAGTGTACACAAAGCGGGAAGCATATTTCCGAGCACACGTCTGGACCTAAAGCATTGAGCGCCAGGCCATTGCCCTTTCTCTACTTTCAAATCGATGGAAGCTTAATTGATATTGCTACCATCCGATAATTTCAAAAAAAGCAAACTGGAAAACTTTGGCCAAATCTATAGCTTCGAAGGGAAGTCCAATTTAACGATTATTCAAGAGCGCCGAGCGAAATTTCAGTAGAAAATGCAATCAATTGCTCGATATAGCGTAGCAAAATGCGAATGTAAAGGGCGTCTACCCCTGCAGCAGCTAACAGACAGTCGCAGGCATGGCTGGGGCTATCAGCCTGTCATTAAAAATGTGACTAGTCCTTAGTAGCTGCTGCGTGGTACCTTCGTATAAGACTATGGATTTTGCGAGACTTAAGAGGACAAAGACATTGTCTGGTATCGATTCGTGCACCTCATAAATACGCCAGCGTGGAAAGAGCAGACAATTGCTATAGCCCTGCTTCTTAAAGGACCGCAACATTAAAGCCCCTACCAAAGTGCACTGCTAACGATGCCATTTCTGGCCTGCAACTAATTGAAATTAGCAAAAAAATGCGAGTTAACTCATTACAGGCTAGCCCGGTGCGATACTAATGATTCGGGTATTAGACTTTGGCTATAAGCCACTTCCATTACTTACATTGTTTAGGAAAACTTACTTATGCTCGGGAAAATTAATCAATTACGAGTGCTCGCAACAAAACTTTCGCTACGAGTAGATTTATGCAACTGAAAATTGCTGAAAAATGCAGCAATAGGACTTGCTAAAACAATTCACCTAAATGTGAGCATGGATGCAATTGTAAAACAAACCGGAATAAACTACGTTTTTGTCATAGATTTTGTGAATTAAAGAATAATTACAATTTATGTAAGAAACAATAAATCCCCCGCAATATGAAATGATTCATCCATCTACCTTTTAATCTACATCTGCTTTTAAAACAATATTTACAATTAAGGTAATCAATCATCTGAGGATTTATGAAACTTTACATCGTGCAGATGGTGATAAACAAAAAGCTAAATTCAATATTGAATCTGTGCTTTTCTTGTTACTTTAACATACAATTAAAGAGATATGATAATGAACTTTCTGTATTCTGATTTTATTTATTACCAAAGGATAAATTTTTGCATGGCCCTTTCAAGGTGAAAAAAAATCCCTTCTCAAAATGTATTTATTAAACATGAAAGAAAGTACGGTTTCATGTTCGTTACGATTGCCTGAGATTATTACGGTTTGCTTTCGGTTGCGAACATGAAAAATAAAAGCACCAACAAAAGAACTAAATAACAGAGAATTCTCAAATGGCAAACAGCAAATGGCACTGGCCAGAATCAGAAGTAAAGAGGCTTTCAAGCGATGCAAAATCCAATTATTCCCAATGGACACTGCATTTATCGATAGTGCTTTCGAGGTGAGGCTAGGCGGCAAGCGTTGGTTAAGCTCACCTTCGCCTGCATGCGCATTGCCCTCCCACCCTGGTCAAAAATGCTATACACTTAGTTAAATTCAAAATTTATCGACTAGGAAGTAAAAAGGCAATTTTCCAACATCGGCAACAGCGGTAACATAGTCTGCGTTTTATTGCCAAGATAGATACTCGCATAGGAAGCGCCTTAGCAACCACTATTCCGAGGCAGACGCAAGGTTCATTGCACTCCTATGGATCAACTGTCTGCAGAGTCTTTGCAAAGCAAAGCAGGTATAAACAAGAACAATACGTATTGAATGCAATTTTGGAAAAGAGCAAACAAACGCGCTAAATCATCGAGAACTCTTTCTAAATAAGATTATAGGGCAATGCCTGAATTTAGTGAATTTAATGAACGAGTCTTTACAAACAATCATGTTTTCCATACTTTTCATGGATCAATTCAGATAATAATCACAATCGCATTAAACATGCTTGAAAATTCAACATGATGAAGTTCCCGACTAAAATAAAGTGAACGCTGTTTCCTACCGTTAATTTCCAAACCAAGACGAGCTCATCGCACCGAAAAAAGACGAGGAGGCCGATTTGTGTACACCCGTTGACTGGACCGCCGTGCTTCTTTGCGGGCTGATGCTCCTCGATTTGTCGGGTTTGCTAACCACGCTCTGAAAAGTTGGAAAATAAAGTAAATTTACAACAAATAAATAATTGAATTTTTCCTCCAACCAAGAGATCAAAAATATGCGGAGATGCATTTGAGTTCGAGAAGACAATACAGGCTTTTATGTAATTAAGTACCGAATGAATATATAAAAAAGCAGATTGACTAATGCTAACCGGTTGCTTTGTATCTGTATCCAGAGGTTGAAATACCGCCTTCTTTTCGGAAGCATTCTTGCTGGCAGAAGTTCCAACAGGCAAAAGGGTAAAACGAGTGCGGCTGCCCTGCGATAAATTTAAAACGTTGTGCTGTTCTTGTTGAGAAAGATAAGTTTGGCGACTTGTGCCGTAAATCCCAATTCGATCTGCGCTTGTTAAGGAACCTAGTAGTACCTACAAAATTCAAATGAGACGAGACAAAAATATATTATTTAGAATATATATTATGTTGCGATAAATTTACAACGTTCTTTACTGTTAACTTTCTTCCTAAGTGAAAATGAAGATGATGAAATTAACATACCACCGACCGTTGGATGCAACGCTTAAGATGGTTATTAAAATAGGGCGAAAACACGTCCAAGTCAAATGGGTCTACGTTACTCTCCAAATCTGTACAAATGGACTGGACTCTGTCGCCGAGTTCCTAAAAATATAGCATACAAATAATAGAAAACGTTGCAAATAATAAACATTTTCAACAGCGAGGCCAGTTACCTTATTTTCTCTCGGCGTAATCAATCCAGTAAGAAATCGCACATCAAATAGAAGTTGCAGACTGGCGCTCTGAGATACAAACTGCTTTTTGTCTTGCATATTTTTCAAGTAGTCTTCATAGGCTGTTAAAACCATGGTTAATAACTCCAAATGCAGTTCTTGTAATATGGACCTAAAGATCAGAAAAAAAGAGGTAAATTTTATGATGAAATTTCCTTGAGCTTTAGCTATGATGAAATTTATCTAATGTACCTAGGTATCACATGTCCTCCATCCTTATTAATTTCCCCACAAATCCAATACAACATGGATTGCAGTTGCCAGGATGGTTGCATTGGCACCGAAATGGTGGACTTGACAGTTACTCCATGCTCGTTTTCTTCATCAATTTCGATTAGATCCCATTGCTAAGAAACAGAGCAAACATATTGAAATAATTCTGCTATAAACAATTATGATATCATTTGATATCAATGAAAAACTTCATAAAAAATAGCCAAGAATTTAATACCGGCATGTGCTTGAAAATGTCAGCAACATTAACAGGCACCAAGTTCTCAGTCTTCGCTTTAAGTCTTCCGCATAAATCCAATTTCCAAAAACTGAGGAATTTTAAATAAGCGTGATTAGATGATTCCATGTTTGATTTAAAACAGATGAAAATAAATTCACTTACCCATAAAGCCTTAACTTTTCTTCCGATAATTTATCTAAAATGCTTTGCCATAATGGATCGTCGCCATACTGGAACAAACAAATGAGCTCGTCGGGACACGGATTTCTCGAGTGTTATAAAATAAAAATAAATACTTTTTTTTACATACTTTGATAAGCGGTTTTCCACTGGAATGTGAATCCTTAAAAAAGTCTTTTAAACTGGAGTTAAATCCACCGGCAATTCCTTTTTTGAGGTGTGGGCAGAGCTCCCTTAGGGCAGCACACAGCCTAGCTAACATTAGGGCTCTGAAATTAAAATTATATTAATTTAATCGTGCAAAAAACGACATTTAGATATCCATTCGTAATTATCATACTTGCTAACTGTAACTTCTGTGGAAGCGCATTCCTCGCTCGTACTATTCAACGTTTCTCTGATAAATTCTAATAAACTATCAATGATAAAACAAAATAATAAATAAGTTAAAGCCTTGCTATGTATCATGCGAAGAGATTCAAAACAACATCGAACATACGGTACCTATTAACGAGGTTATCGCAAGCGGTCTGCATATCTGCCTGAATGCGTGTCAAGTCGAGTGACATATTAACCGACAGTTTCTGAGCAAATGCTTGGCTACTTTTTGTATAACATCCCACATCTTCCAAGACAGCTTTCAACCGATTATCCAGTACATTACAAACGCTAAAGAAAATCAGTTACGTGAAAATACAGAAAAAATACTTAAATTGTTGATAGAAATCTACGAGTAAATATTTACTTTTGCACTAGTGGTGTAAATCCCTTGGCCTTCAGGGTTAAATTGCCCACTGCATTTCCATCAACTTTTGCTGAGCTCCACACAAACTTTGCCGGAAGATCACCAGCTTCTTCCAACCAAATAAACGCCGATACGTCTCTTTCGAGTTCCTCCGGTCTAATAAAATAAAGATGGGAATAAGAAATCTAAATAAAACATGTATGGTGAGAAAAACAGTTGTGTACCCACCCATCGATCCTTAATTCATTCATGGCCGTTTTGATGTTTTGCTTTGACAATTGAAGGATGCCACGAACTTGTGAATGGACAATTGTCTGATTAAAAAAAAACAGATATTAAAGCATCGATATACTCGATTTCCCATATCACAGCACCAGTAAAGACATGCTGTTGAATTCACACAAACTAATAACATTAAAAAGTTAACCTTTATTCGAAAAACGAATAGGGAACTTAGAAATTCTTCCCAAATGCTGATTTCTTTTCCTATTAAACGCCTGCATGAACTGGTCCATCCATTATCCTGGTTAATCTATAAAAACAATAATTCATGTTTAGATTTATTTAATTTTATGTAGATTTTAAAAGAGAATTAAAAAGTAGAAATGGGAAATACTGGGGTTATCTTTTCATAAACCTAAACACAATGAAGAGTGTGACATACTCTGATCTAAACTCGTTAATTTACTTAATTTTAAAAAAAAATAGATTACTTCATTCAAAGTTTCTTGAATAGCTTCCTGGATGGTGGCCAAACCTCTGACTGAATTTACGTAGGACAAGATGTGTGTGACTCCAGATGTCACAGTATCCTTGGCTCTATGAAAATATTTTTGCATAGGCAAGTTTTAGTATCCGCAATCAGTCAACACAAATTTGTGAGACAACATTGGTAATACTGACACCTTAATCCAATGGCTGATTGTTTCTTGTAAAAAGTCATTCGACAGAGAATTGCCAATTGCCTGAAGTGTGGGACAAAAATCTAGTCAAATGAAAAATCGTATTAACCTTATGCATGCTCGCTACTTTGACATTTAAAACTTTGCCTGATTAATTTTTGCTTAAGAGATTACCTGAAAATGACTGTGGAAGATATTCAGACCATGGAGTCTTATCTGGTACTGCGAGGCTTAGAAAATCTGCAATAAATAAAACATTAAGCGCCCACTTTTAAATTTATAAAATAATGAAATAATTGGATATTTACCATCTTTTTTGGCATTTGTAACAGTCTCTAGCACTTCAGTAAGAAGACTACCATCTGGTCAATTTTCGAAAAGGGGGAAAATATGAGACAAGTCTAACAAAAACTCTTAAATGTATAAACTTAAATGGAAGAAAAACAATACCAGAAATTTACTTACCAGATGTTTTGTTGGCATTTTGCTCTCTGTGAAACAGTGAGCACGTCAAACACACAGTTTCTTTAATTAATTTGATAAGATCAGCAATCTGGTCTTTGACATTAGACACTAAAATGGATATAACAATATGTTTTTTTTTACAAAAGTTTCAAATTTCAATTTGAATTGCATGGTAGGTGAAATTTTATTTCATATTGCAAATTTGAATATTGTGAAAAATTACTACCCTTAATTTCTTTTAGTAAATCCAAACTACAGCACATTTTGAAATTACAAAATATTTACTATTACAACTTTTTTGTAAACCTACCTTGATTATTAGGATTGAGAACATCTTCGAGAGAAGCCTAAAAACAGCTGGTTAATTATTTCAAAAATCACCACAAATAAGCAAAAAAATGTAATCTCTAACCATTCTGGTGGAGAGAAAATCGCTGCACAATTTCCGTGGCATACAATCCGTAATGCACAAAATAGCACAAACACAATCGGCCATTTGCTGTTGAAAAACAACATATATTTATTTTAATGTCAACAAATTGTAATCCTGTTATGTAGTTCAAAGTATTTGGTAGTTACCTGATCACTACTGCCCGTTGCTTTCATCGCTTCTTGACATTTTTGCAGAATGGATGATCGGAAATGTAGAATGGTGGCCCACTGGCGATCGACGACAGGAAAACAATTGGAAATTTGTATTGAGCTTTTGTGGTGCATTTCAAACTCGAGACTAGTGTGGACATGTTGGGCCAACAGATACAAGTTAGCAGCATTCAAATGATTCCTGCTTTCCAAGTTAAGCCAAATCTAAAATTGTCAAAAACATAAATACAAGTTTAATAACTATAATCAATTTAAATTTTGTTTGTGAGGTGATAAACATCACCTAAAGTAAAATTAAAAGCATGCATACCTTATCAGGAATATCCAATAGGAGTTTCACTTGAGCAGCAATAGAATAGCACTGCTGATGGATACTAAACAAGTATACAATATTACAAAAACGTACACAATACTATAATACAATTGTGGGGGAAATGTAATATTGAAAGCTGCAAAAGGATTAAGGTAACGAACACTGGACTGCTCTGAGATCGATTTAATTCTTGAGGAACTTTCTTCGTTTGATTAATAGTTGCATTGAAATCGTACATCTTTTTCACATGTTGCGACACCTGGACAAACAATGAAAAGTATAATTAAGTTTAAACGCAACTTGCAAAAGTGTCACACAATACAGATGAAGGATTTATAATTGTAAAATTACACTTTGAACGCTAGATTTCATCTCACGAATAGTGTCTGCAGCTTCGATTAAATCACGATATCTTTCACTGTTAAAAAAAAATATATATACGTGGGAAATTTTAAGTTTGAGCGAGAAAGTATAAGCGAGAAAACCAATAAAATAAATGTAAGTTTGCTCATACCCAACCATCACTCTTAAATCTTCCTTTCTTTTTTCTATTTCAGCTCTGAAATTACAAAAAAAAATGTCATGTGATTTGCTTTACAACCGAGGCCTGGAACCGAACTTGTCGTATTAGCGATGTACGCCTGTCAGTATAGTTTTGAAAAGCTGTCGATGATCATAATTACGCTTGGTACAACATTTCCAGTCTGCGGTTTTTCATTAACTTTATGCCCCCAGATTAGTCCATGGTTATATGAACGATTTTTGTAATACTTAAACTATTTAATGCTCGAATTTGTGACCAAAAATATAGTCGCACATCAAGTCTGGACAAGTGTATGTAGTGTTCCAAAATGGTGAAAATCCCCAGCAGCGAAGTTGTACTATACCTCGTTTTTCTTTCATACTCCTGCATCTCCTTGACAGTCATCTTTTCAAACAATGTTGGAACTTCCTCGGAACTTGGCAACACCATTTTCACACGATTAAATGGGGAAAGAAACAGAAATAACTATAAAATTACGGCATTTACACTTCCCCGATTCCAATTCCGACGAGAATGGAACACAACACGTAAACACAGTCCGTAACACCATCTAGCGATCGCTCGGAGAACTAAAAAGCGTTAACTGAAAAAAGATGGCCGCCTCCATCCGTTCGCTAGTTGGCCGACGTATTGGCGTTTTGTTTCACAAAAACATCAACCAAAGATGGCAAGCATCATCTAGAAATATTGTCAGCGTGTTGGGCAATAAGTACAATTGCAGCTCTATTAATAGTTCAGCTGGAACATTTAAGTTTTCAACATTATCTACAAATAAAGTCGAACCTGGCGCGTCAGTCCTGGTTACCAATGCCAAATCACATTATGCTAGTTCAACTGAAAAATTGTTTAGATCTTTTTCAGTGGACAACTCTTCTGATAATTCTAATAAAGATGCAGAATCGAGTAGCAAACGACCCTCGTATTTGATGGACTTCCCTGAAATTATTTGGCCTAGTTTTATTTACACTATTAAAAATTGGGTTTTGTCAAAGGTGATAATCAGGCAATATCTAGACAATGATTTCGACTTGAAAGTATTTTGCAAAGGTGCTAAACAAGTAAGAATAGCATTGAAACGTTGCTCGTTTTACTGTGGTTTTTTTTACATATCCAGTTTATAATTGCAAATTTATATTTTTAGGCATTTTTATTGGTAACGTCCTTACTGATGAACGGAAAATTGGATGAAATACGAGAGCTAGTTACAAAAGATGTATGGATTTACAAAAGACGTGTTTTATGTGCTTTATTCACAAAATAAGGAATGAGTCACTATTGCATTAATGCTACACGTGTAAGCTTATGACAGTAGGGATTTAAATATTTATGGAAAGAGCATATGAAGCGGCCGGATATCTAAGTTTTCTAACTTCCATGAAATATGCCCCAATTTTAGTCATGTTGTATGTTAATTGTTTGTGTTTTCATAAAACTAGGCGTTTGAAGAAATAAAGAAAAACTATTCATTACTTGGCGTGCAACAGAGGCAGCTATTTGCGATTACCTCAACAGATGTTTATTTCAGCTATCCTTATCAAGTCGGGATTATGCTAGATGACGATGGCAGTATGTGATATTTAAAATCTAAAAATTGCATGCATTTCCCCAATTCACTTCTTAAGTTCAAAAATGTAATTTTTGCAGATACCCAAAAAAGATTCGTGGAAATCACAATGTGTTTTCACTGCATGCGCGGTGCTGAACTAATTCGACAGGATGATCCCACAATGCGAGAGTTGCAGAAACACAAAGATAAAATAGTCATTGGGAATTGCAGGTAAGTCCATTGTCCTTAAAAGGTTTAGTAATTTTGTAACATTTTACATGTATTTCTCTCTTTGCACATACTAGGTTCATCAAAGAGTTTACAAAAGGTAGTGAAAGCGATTGGACCATTAACATCGTAAATTATTTTCGCCCATCAGCAACTCAATGAATTGTTTCTGTTGAATTGCTCTGTGTTGCGCTCTGATCAATTTCTTTATCACAATCAACATGAATGTATTTCCTATAACAATAATTAGCAACAGTTTTCATAAAATTGAAGTGCATTTTAAAAATTGTGTTTGTGTCATTTTTCTTAAAATATATTATTTTTAAGTTTCTAAATCCTGTAATAATCTTCAAATTGAAAACTTTTAAAGTCGTTTATTTCATAGTTTCAAGAGCATATAAACTGATACAAACACCGCATGAATGGTTGAGTTGATCTCCTTCACCATGATAAATATTATTTTTGGTAGCACCATATAGATGAGATTACCTGAAAAATAAACCAAAATATTATTGGAAAAAATTCTCATTTAGGTTACATAATATTTGTGATGATGAAATCATGACTTTTCTTTTGGAAGTTATTAAATAGGCAAACATCTCTAACAAATGTATAAAAGTTATTGAAACATACAAGTAGGAAGAAACAAAAATTGAAGATTTAGCCAGATATTCCAAGAATAATTATTTTTGCTATATCGTTTGACATTTTTTTCAAATTGCATTATTAAAAACGGCGATTATGCAATGATAGATATTGCTAAACAATTAATGAAATTTCTGTAAATTACCAGAAATTGCTTTGTTATTAGGTACATTGCTGTTAGTTTAAACCGTGCAGTTTTGGAATAATCGTACACAATATTATAATTTAAACCATGAAGATCACCAAAGGGTATTAACTTCCTTAATTAGGTATTATAAGGTAAAATTGCTAATTCTTACAAATTGTACTATTTTTTCCCAGCAGGCATTACTGGAAACGCGCAACAATACATCTTTTTGATATATGTTTGACAACAAAGTTTTGGTCCAGGGCAGCTAAAATCATCGGTGCAGCGGATGCACATAAATAATCTAAGTAATGGATTTGCACATGTTCCGCTTTTAGCTGAAAAAATAAACGAAAAAATGAATTTAGGGTAATTTTCATATCTGATTTTTTTCAATTTGAATATAATCCCTTCTAAATAATATTGGATACTGATCGAAACCATGGACTTACATGTATTAGATGGAATAAGTGTTGCATTGCAGAGGCAAAAAAGTAAAATAAGAGTTGCAGTAACCTTCAACATTTTTTTAAAAGTAGATGAAATTGCAAAATAATCGGAGAGCACTGATGGTTTTGTGATACCTCGATGTGCCATACCTCGCTTATATACCACAAATATTTCCCAGAAATTCGATAAAAACACACAGATTTCAATAAATGTATATAATTGTGTTAGGGCGGAGCACGGGCTGAGCTCAGATGTGAAAGTAATGACATTTTTATTTTCAAAAATGCATTGTGTAGACCATGAATTGTGACTTGATTTTCTGAAAAGAGAACTGCATTATCATGTTTACACAGATGGTAAATATAAGCATTTTAATTTCAAGGAAAATCAATACGATTTTATGCATATTTCTATGGAGGTAAGTCGGTAAACATCGATTATAAAAGTGTGGGGCTCGTCACCTTGTTAACCGCTATAAAAATAACGTTCAAATGAAACGAAAGGCTTTTTTCCATTCACAGAAAATCATTTTTATCTCGTCATAACAAAGCAACCGCCTCATATCTGAAAAAAACTGTTCATTTCCTAGTCGTTCTATTGGTTTAATTACAATCCTCACTGGACTGTTTGTCGAGCTTTACAAATAAACCACTAATGAACAAATATATTAACAAAAAGCAATAAAATGAAGGAAAACATGTACACGCTTTTCCTTATGTTTATGTTTAATATTGTTTAGATTTTAACTCCACATAAAGCCATTATTCATTAATCACTCGCGAAGCAATATTCTATGAATCATTACAAACTATTTTTTTTATAATAGTACCTTTATAGGTTATTTTAAAAATGGCTTAAATTATGCTTGTGGAATTATTGTTAAACACTCGATGATGGAACCTATTAATTTGGTGAAGGTAATATTTTTGGTAAAAGTATTTATGCAAACTGTTCACAAACTGATACACGAGTTAATGGAGGATTTTATTTTGAGCAAAATTGTCTTCGGGAAGTTCAGCTTTTGCTGCAATGACGAAAAGCCAGGGATCGAATCAAGAGTCCCAAGCAAACTTGCAAAAAAAGTAAACCAAATACATGATAAACAAAAATCGAAGTGCATTTATTGAAGTATATATTGAGGAGATGCACGATTTAAATTGCACAGGTATGAAAAAAATGACTGATATATGACTAATTGCATTTGTAAATGGACAGTAAATTAAAAGTCATTCATTTCCCAATTTTTCACATGATTTCCAAGTGTAATGGGCCACCAAGTCACAAATAGCAGATAGGGATTTATCACGTAATCAGCATTTGGCATGATATTTGCACTGATCAAGGTAAATTGGAATCGAAGAGCATGATTGAACCTACGATGCGTTAGTCAACGAACGCAACACAAAACTAATTTCGAAAAATATTACCCTTAATGATCTACCAGTGAGTGACATTGGCACAAATATTATCCGCTTACATGATCTTTATAAAGCTCCATAAGCAAGCATCCATCTATTTCACGATGCTTTCTTAAAAACTCAAAAATGAATAAACCTTGAATAAATTTGCTCTACTTGATCATAACAAATGTCCATGGTCTATCGCCATGCTTGACAGAACCGATAATCAGTTTTCAAGGGAAGCACAAATGAACCGGGAATTCATTTAGGTGCAAATATCTTGATAATTTGGTGAGACATAATACTGCTTATATGCCTCGCATTGCTGCATCAACTTAAACGAACACACCAATAAATGCTAAATAATGCTTCCTGATTAATATGCATTTTAAGTATTCCCTCATAATATATTGCAGGTTTAAGTGCTTCATTTTCGTTCACTACATTTTAGAAGTGCTTTGAATTAAAATGAAAAAATTAATACAACTAATAGGAATCTTTTCTGCAAGAAACCCATTACTTCAAGGTAAATTAGTTTTACCTTCTGAAACCTGCGATTTACACATACATGATTTTATACCCAAATTTTCAGTATTATAGTTAGCACCTCGACCAGTGTTAACAATAAATTCTGCACCAGTTACACAACTGATTTTCCATATTAAAAAGTATTAAATGATGACACGTTCGCTCACATCGCTCGATGAAAAAGGCAAGATCCTACCTCCAATTGATTACATCTGCTTGATTTTGATTTGACCAGTGATTTTACGGAGGCCATATAACAGCCATGAAAAATTCTATAAAAAACAGATTTAAACAATAGTCAGTATAATAAAGTTTAAAATTTTATGTTTATGTTTTTTAAAATGAGAATTAAACATTAATGCTGTCCCAATTCTACCATAACATTATGAGTATGTGAACTATTTACTTACCATTAAAGCAAAATAAAGTACCACAAGGTAAACGGCAATCGCGAGAGACAAGATCAGGTCAAATAAGGCAGGTTTTACACTGAAAATGTCAAAAATGCAACACGTTCGAGTCATGTTAAATGCTTAAACAATTTAAGTATCATCACTATTCTAAAACTTACTTGTAAGCGCTCAACGTGGCCGTCGTAACATCGTAAAACACGAACTCTGGATCCCTGTTTATGAAAAAAGAAACCATTTTATTTTAAACTGCAAATGCGTTCCTTCAAAATTAGATTAAGGAGAAATTTAAGTTTGTAGAACGACCTTTTGTCAGGCTTCGACTTGGTAACTTTGACATCTCGAAGGTATTCATCCATTGTCTTTTCTAAGGCATTTAATAACGTGTTTTTGCCATTGTCGGCAAACAGCTGAGCACCACGAGGTTCCGATGTTAGAAAGTTTAACCAGGCTTTTACAAATTCCTCTTGTACCTTCTTTACATTAAAAAACAAAACTCGTCTCAGTAAAAATCATGACATACTTCCTATTCCACTTATTAATGCTTATTTACCATGCTCTCAACAAATATTTCCGTATCCCCATGGTTGCTTAAATTGTATATCTGACGTGCTATGGCTTCAGAGAAAATTCTGATGTTACGCGTTAATCGGCTGACGTCTATTGTTTCACTAAATAGAAATAAGTAATTAATGATAAGTAGTAAAATCTTAAAAGCATTATAAACGATGTTTCTTTCACTTACCTAGTATCCAGAATAGTGTTTCGTTGCAAAGCTTTAGGAGACGACAGCCTGGATAGAGTGAAAGCTGGCAGGCGACGGATACTGAATCGTTCGTGTTCCCAAGACAGGACTTCCTCAGCCAGATTAATTTTTTTGTGAACCATGTCGAATTTCATTTTTGGATTTAACATGGCGGTTGCAGCTTTCAGTTCCTATTAGTTTAGGATTTAAATCAGTACAACAGATTCAATCCAGTTGAAAGGATCATGCAAAACAAGGCTAAATACCTTTAGAAGGATTCCACCAGGACTATCTTCTTTTGGAGGCTTGGAAACATGAAGATATAATTCGTCACCAGCTCCAATTGAATCCAAGCAAATAGTGTACACTGCATCTTGTAAAAGACCACCATCTGTAATCGTTACATACACATGTTAAGGAGATTTTCTGGATGTTACCAAGAATGACAATATAAAATTTCACATAAATGGCTGCTGCTTGATTAGTTATCTGAAACACGTGAAGTACCTGTGGTTTCCAGATTATCTTCGATCCACTTTTTAGTTCCTTGGTAGTTAAATTTACCAGCACCAGAAAGAAGGAATATAAGATTGTACCTAATAAATTGTAATTAGGAAATTATACAAGAAAGTAATAAATGATAGCATCGACTTGTAAAGTGAATGAAAAGTGAATCCATACTTTGCATGAGTCTGGGAACTTGAATAAAGGCGTGAAAACAGCCTGGCCAATTCTAATAAAGCTACAACGCCACTGCCGTTTGAATCAGCACCAAATGATAAGGACTATAACAGAAATGCACAGTGTTAGTAAAACTGCATTTTTCAGATAAGGCCAAGATTCGTTTTAAGTAACACTTACTGGTGCAACGCCATAGGCATCATAATGAGCAACAATAACTACAGATGGAAGTTGTTCTTCAATTCCATGTCCTGGTAATTTACCCTAATAAGAAAAACAAAATGCAAAATATATTTCCTCAGACCTCCAGCCTGGAAACAACAATCAACATAACAAACTTACCCAAATATTGACCACTTGAAAATCGGATAAAGCTTTAGGTTGAGAAGAACCGACGACAAGTTGAAAACCGTTTCCACTAACAGAATTTAACATAGCTGAAATTTTCACAAAATTTATTTAGGTTTATCGAGTCCAACAAAAATGATAAACAAACTTTAAATGCTATCGAATTTTTTAAAACATCTCCATAGTATCCCGCTATGTTACCTTCAGCAGCAGATTCCATGCCATCAGTATTCATTGAAATTTTGACATTTTCATATATTTCCCGAATTTCTGCAGTTTCTACAGCAAAATATGTTGGCACCATAGTATCCTCTTCCAGAATAGTCTTTTCCAATTCACATATATGCTAAATTAAATATGAAATAGCAATAATGAATGCAAACAAGAAGAGATGGGAAAGAAAGAAATGAAAAAGTCCTCATATAAGCAAATACAGACTTGTTTGGTTTCCATAGACAATTCATCAAGACGTTCAGGAAGAAGGATGATTAGCCCTCCAGCAGCCTGAGTAATTATTTCTCGGTATCTGGAGGCCGTGAGTTCAGTGATACGAGCAAATACACCACGTCGACTGTATGTCGCAGCATGTAATGTCCTGGCCTCCACATTCATCAGGGCAGAACGGCATCCTAGAAATGTTAAATAAATTACTGAACTTTTTGGTACATTTCCGTATTAAACAGCAACTACACCCAGGGTAATTCTAAAACTTGACAATGATGGTATTGGCAACAATACATTCAAAATAAATAAATCATTTACACCAGCATAAAGGACTTAAGGGACTGCACTTTTTCTTGTTTCAGCACTGAACATTAATTAAAGTGTAGACTCTGCATCAGTACACTTTTGAATTGAACCATAAATGAAATATCCATTAAGGTATACATGCAGTATATTATTAGGATGGAAAGGGTCAGACCAAACAAACAAGCCGATGCAACGTCTCCACTTAGCTTTATTTTTAATACACTTTAATGACTACATTTCTGATCAAATAGTTGATAAATAATTCTAGAATATAATATCTGGCGAAAATGAAGCGAAAAACTCTTCACATATCTACAATTTCAAAACACTTCATACATATAGGAATACAACATTAAAAACATTAATTCCTGGCTCTTATCGAAGGAATACTAACTGTATCTAATAATGGGGAGGGAAGTTAATGCACGTTCATGTAATAAACATGACGATCGTCATGAACTCCCTAGTGAGTATGCAAAAACGCTTACTCATTATCTCCTATAATTTTTATTAGAATATATCCAATAGTTTGCAAAACGGCTTTCTTTGGCATTAGGAATGGAATTTCATTCATTTGCGAGTTAATTTAACTCGTATGTAACACGTACCATAAGTAGTTCCTTGCAAATCATACTGCTGCACTCTGTACACGGCGAACTCGTGCGCGCCCAAAACTGGTTCAAATGGGGACAAAATGATCAAAATGGGTAAAAAGAAGATAACATAATAAGGTATCGTCCCTCTCAAAAGTTCCACGAATTCGTTCGCGTCGCCTAAAACCATTTCTTAAATAAATTTCATTAATTTTAGCCCACAAATTAAATTCTTATAAAACCACATGTACGACCGAAAAGAGAACGCAATAAGCTAAACAACGTCACTTCCGGCTAACCTACGGTGGCTCACACGAACGAAGAAATTTGATATTTCAAACGTTTGATGAAAATAATAGACTGTATGTACTCAGTAGCGGACTGGGTCCAAAAATATTGGTTCCCATGTTACAAGGGGTCCACCCACAATTAGTGTATAGGGCTATATTTTAGTTTTTTCAATAAATAAATAAAATTGTAAAAGAAAAACAATTGGAAAAACGGTACAATTAATATTTCTGAGATATAAATTGCTTATTAAAAGCTATTATAAAGCCACTAAAAGGTCATTAACGTTTTTAGTTTATTGTGTAATGTTTGTGGTTGCCTACTTGCCATAGGGCAAGCTGACACCCTGGCCAGTCCGCTATTTTGTGTATATCTTACTGTAGAGGGCCATAGTGACGTAACGAGAATATTTGGCACCCAAGGCAAAACACCAACATTTTTGCCCCATTTCCCTGGCAGTGGTATCTGGAAAACTGCATTGTTTGTATTGTATTACTTTAAGTGTACTTATCAAGTTTCAACAATAAAGTGTTTAATACATAATCCAACAAATCCATTTCAATGCCTTGGGGCCCCTTTGACGCCCCCTATCGCCTATCTGAACGTCCAAGATACACATGTCACACAGCAATATTCAGCTGATTTTACTGGGTTAACACGGCCCTATACTGGTTATCGTAAAGGTCATTGTGCCCAATCTCTAACATAATATATTATATATTTAAATGATTAGTACCAATTGTTACTGCAATGTTCACTGCACCTGCTTCCTGTATACACATGGAGCTTTAAAGTTCATCTAAAATTATTTTAGTGTAACATAACATATAATGCTGGGCGATGACACCAAATTAGATCCATTTGATACATCTAAGTCTAAAGCCATTTATTGCATTAGATAATTCAGCAAACCTAGGTCTAATGAATCCATTCATTGGGGGTTTATACAATGAATTATTTAAACCGTTGTCCGCACTTCTTGCTATAAATAAATGAGAATGTAATGCAGCATTTACTATCATCTAGAACTAAAGTGATCTAACACCCAGTTTCAATCATTTTTTTCCATCCATAAGTTACGATGTATCCTTCAGTAATCATTTTGCTAACCTTGGTCTGTTTGAATGGAGCATTTCGATTTCCGTCCAATGCTGGTAAGTAAGAGATATGTGTACAATATTGTAAATATGATTATCCATAATTCAGATTTCAAATTTTCACATGACATTACATTAATTTATTTTAAACCACCAGAGTTAATTAGCTTCCGATACAAATCACGTTAATGAGCGAAAATTCACTTTTCTCTTCCCTTATTGATGTCATTTCCTCATTTTAAAAACTAAATCCATTATTAGTTTAAAAGAGAAGTTCAACGTGAAATAATTCCGTTTTGAATTGTAAACGCGACCATAAGCAAAATAATTTATTGTGCATGCGTCTGGGTGAATTATAAAAAGATATCAACTTAAAACTTATGATATTTATCATTTTTTGTCTACCAAAGCATTTTCCTCAGAATATATGGATGCTTATTGATTAACCTAAAGTTTACTTTCCACATTGACTTTTGAATCATTATATTAAGCTTGTATATTTATTATATTATCAGGTAAGGGTGCAGGCAGGGATGGAGTAACATGCTATACCCAAATCCGAACATTTCCGTGTACCACTTGTACTAACGACTTTGAATGTTCTGGTAATTTACTTTGTTGCTTTCAAACTGACAACACCACATGTTGTTCACCACCAAAACGTGATGGTTAGAAATTGCGATGGTTTATTTGTCGGTAAGTCACATTACACATTAAATACAACATTTATGCTGTTTAAAAACATGTACATAAGGACTTGTCCAATGCGGTGTTTCCTAAACGCCAATGTGTTCCCTCATGTACTGTATCCATAAAACTATCTCTCATTTCGTGTTTTGTATTTCATAGCTCACCCACGCAAATTACCGCGGAAGTTCCATGTGGTGTTTTACACTGTTTACCATTTTATCTAATCAGCATTCACATTTTACTAAATACAAACAACATGATCAGACAAACAGCAACTATACTCACCTAATCATTTTTTTTTGTATTTTTTATTTGAGAAATCACACACAAATTGAATTAGTTGAATAAAAAGTTAAAACCGAATTTCCGATGTGTTAAGTGTAATATTTGTCTTTACTGGGGCATATTCAAATTTATCTCGTTTAAATATTTATAAAAAACCAAATGAAAATTTCAACGGTTTGCATGACGACTATGCACGTGAAAGAAAGTACGAGTTTGTTGCCTATGGAGATGAATATTATATTCAAATACTTTCTATTCATTATCACTACATAATGTTGGGCGACACCACAAAACGAATATGGAATATGTAGGTCTATGACCGTTTGTGTTTATGCCTAACCTAACCAGGCTAACGTATTCACTCATCGGGAATTCATCCATTAAAATATTTCGTTTTCCGCACTTTTGGCTATATATATAAAGAAGAATGAAATGGAGTTTCAGAGCATCATTCAAAGATTTGCCAACGAAGACCAAAGCTGCCTCTTACAACTATTGAGAAATGTTTCCATTGGTTTTCCTCTTGTTGTCTTTAGTCTGTCTAAGTGCAGCTGTAGGACCCATACCATCAAATCCTGGTAAGTAAATTATTTTATATTGTGGCTATACATTTGTGCAGATATATACCATATACTATCTACCATACTTGACCAGATATAATTTCGATTTGTAATTCACCACCCTCTTTAAGAATTAAAAGCAATAGTAGACCAATGATACGAACGTGGCTTAAAATTGGGATCTTACCTTCATGAATTTTCGACCAAAAATTAAAAAGTACAAAAATCATAAAGTCAAAAAACACAAGTATTGTTAGAACGACAAAAAGCTATAAGCCTACTAATACATAAATACAGATTAACATATTTTCAGGCATAATATATTTGTAAAAATTTGTCTCAACTTCTTCCACATAATTTTCAAAGTTAAACCAAATTCTAAAAGAATATGAGTAGAACTGTGTTTCATTCCGCATAAAGTATTTTGATATAAATATTGATTAAGTGCTTATGGCATTCATAGACGAGTGACGAAAAATTCATATTTGAAATAATGCGGAAAAAATTGTCTCATAAACGACATATGAATTATTTAAACCATAGTAACTTTCGAAAATTCTATTATTTCCGATGTACGTAGGTCCTATTGTTTAAATAAAATATTTATCATATTGTTTCCTGAAACAACAGGCCACAGATGAATTAATAAATATGGATTTTCTT
The DNA here is from genome assembly GCA_033995625.1 of Ophyiulus pilosus. Taxonomy (NCBI): domain Eukaryota; kingdom Metazoa; phylum Arthropoda; class Diplopoda; order Julida; family Julidae; genus Ophyiulus; species Ophyiulus pilosus. The sequence goes on from JAUJYV010000164.1 coordinate 34,290, forward strand.
ATAAAAACATCTTAATCTTAACATATACAGTGAAAAAAACAAAATTTGGTGAAATAAGCATGATATTCAAATAGTTACCAAGCAGTGAAGGTTGCAGTAAGAAATATTTTAGCTTTACTGACCTATATATAAAAGATTCTTCCACTTTGATACTCGAGAAACTTTTAATTTGGTTTACTAATCTGTTGTTTATTTTATGCGTTTAATAGTTAAGATTGCAGGGGATGATGAAATTATGTGCTACCCTGCTGCCCTTATTCGGACCTACCCGTGCACAAATTGTACCAACGATTATGAATGTTCTGGCAATTTGTTATGTTGCTTACAATCGGACTCAAAGACAAGATGTTGTTCGCCGCCAAAACGTGTACCTAAATTATGAAAACATTTTAGATGGTAAACAAGAGCGATTTTTTATCTAACATCCATATAAAAATATACCATTTACTTCAAAATATAAAAATACTTGTTCCATTAGATCTCTCTAATGTCAGTTGTTTTCTCGTCTTCAAAAATATCTCATTTCTTGTTTTATTTTTTTCGTGATAGATTGACTCTTATTCGACATTTGAAGCTCCATGAAGTCGACCATCTTGTGAAAAAGCGTACAAAAGCACATATCGTTGTTTATAGCCACTGTTTTTTTGTTGTTGTAATGTCTTCAATCCATCCATGATGCTAATTCGTTTTACTAAAGTACAATAAAATAAAATTCATTGACCACAATTTTCCAGTTTGTTTATTTATTAAGTTTTTGAGCCTTTACCGAACCCCAAATTAACGGTAACCAAGTTCCTGAAAACCAAAATTGCCCGAATAAATGTGGATGTAAATAATAGTCTCCGTCCGACCCACCACCAAACTCCCCTGGAACACCTGTTGGAAGAAAAAGTTAGAGAAATACTTGTATTATTGACTTGATTTCAACCATCATGATATTTTACTCGTATATTAAAAACATCAAGGATATGGTTATGTATTCAATTAGGTGCATTATTTATAGAGCCTCCTGGTATTAAAACTTACATTTACAGTACAATTTTGAAAGGAACTATATGTTGGTCATGCATCGTATTTCTACTCTGTACATCGATTCTTAAATAAGACAAACATTAAAATGAACAAACTTACTCATATCCAATAATCCAAATTATTTCCTTGGTTTCTGTTACAAAATTCCAGTTCATAAAGGATAAATTTAATACCTATTAATCCACTAACCCATAATTATACAATTAAGTCAAATTGAAAAACCTCGAATGTAACAATGTGAAAACGATCATGTAACAGGACAATCGACGAGTAAAAGATTCCTATCGAATTGACTCAACATATCCAGCCTTTTAGTCACCAAACACATATTCTAGGGATATTCATCACAACACTATCCGATGATGACATACATCTGTTATGCATAAAATACCGTATGACACCATTGAGGACAAAATGAACAAGCAACAATTCGATTAGTCAACCATTTGTGATCGTTATGTCTAAATTGACATATTTTCAAAACTTTAAAGCAACATCTGATGAAAACGCTATACAGAATACAATATATATTAGAAAATTAGGCGATATTGTAGTTAACACAGACATTTTTTTTCTGAACTTCCCATTCTGGATAATTTGACAATGTGGATCAAATGTTATTCAAGGGGCAACACGTAACATCACGTATATATAGACCATGTTGGAGGCAATATCATAACACAGCTTATTTGAAATACCAGATTGTTAATTCCGTTGCTTCAAATTAGTTTTGAAAATGCTGAAGTTGATATGTGCATTTCTAGCTGTGCTATGCGTCGCAAAGGCTACACTTGTATTTCCATCTCCATCTAGTAAGTATTATTTTAGATTAAGCGCCTTGGACCAGATTTAGGTCATGGTACATTTCGAAAAGAATCGTATAGTGCATATACTAACATTTCATTTTAATTAAATTCTACGAAATTAGGTAAGGGCGCTGGAGCGGATGGAATTACATGCCCCGATCCCGCCGATTTGCTTTTTACCTTTCCATGCCAAACATGCACAAATGACCTAGCATGTCTAGGGAACCAGTTATGTTGTTTTCAAGCCAATGGAGGTCTGTGCTGCACAGCAGCGATACGGGATCCACTTTAACATGATAATGTCATTACAGTAAATACGTGGTACGAACTGTATTTCATATTACTATATATTGAAAATGTATCAGTATCGTCCTTTAGAAATGCCTCACTATATAACTGCAATGGTAAACTTAGTAAACAAAAAATCAAAAATATTACACCTGATAAATAAATATTGAAAGTTTTTAACTCCTCGGAGAATTAATTGTACGTGTAAAATTACAACGTTTGAAAAAATAATTACAAGATCATATTAAAGCAGTACTTTTTATAAAGCCAATTGGCAAAAAAACCTCAAAGGAAACCAATACATTTTGTAACATAACTTTACACATTGCGCAACTCACCACTAATTTTTATTATTATTAATTTAAATAGATCACCCGATGACGTCTCCTTCCAAAAAACGGCGATCATTGTCTATTTAACAAATTAAAAATATACACAGGTGTATTTGACTAAGCCTTGTTCGTTAACAACCAACATGTAAAACAATGAATAAAATAAAATATTAATTGCATTTCACCATTTGTGATGTTATAGCAGAACCAAGATGGCGATTATTGTCTAGCAATTTCAATCGTTAGAACTCAAAATGTTCAAAAAATTTCCTAGACGTCTGACAATAAATATTATTTTTCTCCTCGGAATTGACAAGTGGGAGTGGCCACGAAGATGGTTGCTCCAAGCCGCCAAAGACGCAAAATGAAAACATCCGGGCGGCATTCTTTTATTCACACAGGTGGCAAGTGCATGGCTAGATGCACGGCCCCGGGCTTGAGATTTCTAGGGGCCTGGGGAAGGCTCCTAGAAGGTCCCCCACCCCCCTTCCGGTATCGGCAAGGAAAATGGCTTGGCAACGCGTGTTCAGTGCACAATGTTCAAATCGCAATTTTTTTTAGATTTCCATTTTGCATTAACATGAGTAAACCTAAAAAAAGGAATCGTAAATTTGCGATCACGCAACTTGTTTTGAGAATCGCATTTTGCATTAGCTTAAGTAAACTTAAAAAAATGGAATCGCAAATTTGCGAACACGCAATTTGTTTTGAGAATCGCGTTTTGTATTATCATGAGTAAACCTAAATAAAGGAATCGCAAATTTGCGATCACGTGAGTAAACCTAAAAAAAAGGAATCGCAAATTTGCGATCACGCAACTTGTTTTGAGAATCGCGTTTTGCAATAACATGAGTAAACCTAAAAAAAAAGGAATCGCAAATTTGCGATCACGCAATTTGTTTTGAGAATCGCCTTTTTATATTAACATGAGTAAACCTAAATAAAAGGAATCGCAAATTTGCGATCACGCAACTTGTTTTGAGAATCGCGTTTTGCATTAACAAGAGTAAACCTAAAATAAAGGAACCGCAAATTTGCGATCACGCAACTTATCACAAATTTGCGATCACGCAACTTATCACAAATTTGCGATCACGCAACTTATCACAAATTTGCGATTTCGTTTTGAGAATCACACTAACTGTTATCAAAAGTATAACATTAAAAAAAAAAATATTAAAAAAAAAAAAAATAATAATAAATCGTAAATTTGAAATCACGCAAATTGTGAGAATTGCCATAATCGTAATTTGGCGATAATATGCCATATTAGTAAATTATAGCAAATTTAATTAGTCTTAAGTAATCCACTATAATCACCATATCATGGCATAAGTCCATGTTCACATTCTGAATCCCGACCACCAGCCTATGCTTTTTCAATGGCCAATGCTAAGTCTATGCGAGCGAAAAATCTTTAAGTTGCAAAAATGAGAGAAAAACCTTTTTTGACTTCACCAGCTCACGAGCCGAGAAACCGAGCACGGAGTTTCGAGAGTTTTGTTGCCGGCACGGCGCTCGCTTCAACCGGCATGGCTGATAAGCCAATTCCCGGAGTTCGGAAAAGTTAAACGAAAATTCGAAAATCGCGTTCAAATAAAGGAAAGTGGTCGCGGAATACGGTTATAACGATAATACATCGTTAAAACAAAGATTTCATACAGAAAAGTGTCCTAACTTAACTAAAACCTTGGTTATTTACAATCTAATGGGGTGCCCATGCTTTTTCAATGGCCAATGCTAAGTCTATGCGAACGAAAAATCAAGTTGCAAAAATGAGAGAAAATCCTTTTTTGGCTTCACCAGCTCACGAGCCGAGAAACCGAGCACGGAGTTTCGAGAGTTTTATTGCCGACCTGACAACCGCTTCAGGCGGCATGATCGACGAGCCGAAATCTCGGGGTTAGCCTCGCATCGCACAACGAAAGTTAGACGAACGATAGAAAATCACGTTGAAGTAAAGAAAGTGGTTTCGAGATTCAGATTTTAACAAAGAAAAGATCACGAAAAAGAATAAATAACACCGCAGTAGGATTTTTGATCTAAATATGTTGTACCCCAACCCCAAATATGAAAAAAAAAACACGGCTATGCTCTTTTTGTTTTCATCTTGTACACCGTACGGCTCAATAACCCCCCACGAAATTGTACTCTAATCCCATTTTCCCCCCAAATTACATCCTAAATCCGGTACCAAATGATGAAGAAAACATTCCGAAAGCGATTGACAATACAATTCACTCACGGCGAACTCGTTAAAAATTGTAAAAATGAATTTTTCACTCTTACCTTTATCGAACGACCTCTCGCCATCTTCTCTTCTTCTTATCTAACGGTCGTTTTTGAAATCCAAGATGTCGGACATAGCCGCTCCCGAGCGCTCGAGTGCTCGATGTATTTCAACATAGCGGCATCCTGTTGAACGCCTATCGCTCCCAACGGCGCTAAAGACGCTTGTTTACTATTTCGTAGAACAAGAAGATGTCGGCAGCCGCAGATCATCGGAAGCAGCAATCGGAAGATCATTTCTCGTCATATTCAAAGTTTTCTAAGGTAAGACACTCTAATTTTTATACGAAAATGATTAGGACTTGTTAGGGATCACTTTGGTATAGTTTTATGGGTGTTAACTTGCTCGCATTATTGGTAAAAAGCTCTCGAGAAAGTTAGCTCGGCGACGTTCTATTTTTCATGAAGTGGAATATTCCACCCCATTAGATTGTAAATAACCAAGGTTTTAGTTAAGTTAGGACAATTTTCTGTATGAAATCTTTGTTTTAACGATGTATTATCGTTATTACCGTATTCCGAGACCACTTTCCTTTACTTGAACGCGATTTTCGAATTTTAGTTTAATTTTTCCGAACTCCGGGAAATTGGCTTTAGCCATGCCGGTTGAAGCGAGCGCCGTGCCGGCAACAAAACTCTCGAAACTCCGTGCTCGGGTTCTCGGCTCGTGAGCTGGTGAAGCCAAAAAAGGTTTTTCTCTCATTTTGGAACTTAAGATTTTTCGCTCGCATAGACTTAGCATTGGCCATTGAAAAAGCATGGGCACCCCATTAGATTGTAAATAACCAAGGTTTTAGTTAAGTTAGGACAATTTTCTGTATGGAATCTTTGTTTTAACGATGTATTATCGTTATTACCGTATCCCGAGACCACTTTCCTTTACTTGAACGCGATTTTCGAATTTTCGTTTAAGTTTTTCGAACTCCGGGAAATTGGCTTTAGCCATGCCGATTGAAGCGAGCGCCGTGCCGGCAACAAAACTCTCGCAACTCCGTGCTCGGGTTCTCGGCTTGAGCGCTGGTGAAGTCAAAAAAGGGTTTTCTCTCATTTTGGAACTTCAGATTTTTCGCTCCCATAGACTTAGCATTGGCCATTGAAAAAGCATGGGCTGGTGGTCGGCATTCAGACTGTCAACATGGACCTATGCTAGGATATATAGAGGATTAATTAAGACTAATTAAATTGGTGTAATTTACTAATATGGCATATATAGCCATATATGGCATTACTCATGTTTGGTATTTATGGGTTTCCCATATCTACTGATATTTGGCATTTTCTGTATATACTCGTGTATAGCATTTCACAAATATGGTAATATGTAACATAATATATGGTCATATTTTATTTTTCCATATCTACCCATATGTGGCTTTTCCCATTTTCCATATCTATCCAGATATGGCATTTTCCTATCTACCCATATATATCTTTTCCCATATCTACCCATGGCTTTTCCTATCTACCCATATATAGTTTTCCATATCTACTCATATATGGCTTTTCCCATATCTACCCATGTATGGCTTTTTTCTATCTACCCATATATGACTTTTTCCTATCTACCCATGTATGGCTTTTCCTAACTACCCATATATATGGCTTTTCCTATCTACCCATATATGGCTTTTCCCATATCTACCCATGTATGACTTTTCCATATCTACTCATATATGGCTTTTCCCATATCTACCCATGTTTGGCTTTTCCCATATCTACCCATGTATGACTTTTTCATATCTACCCATATATGAATTTGTCCTATCTACCCATATATGCCTTTTCCCATATCTACCCACATATACTTTTTCCCATCTCTACCCATGTATGGCTGTTCCCATATCTACCCATATATGACTTTTTTCATATCTACCCATATATACCTTTTCCCATATTTACCCATGTATGGTGTTTCCTATCTACCCATATATGCCTTTTCCCATATCTACCCATATATGGCTTTTCCCATATCTACCCATACATAGTATTTTCCTACCTACCCATATATGAATTTTCCCATATCTACTCATGTATGACATATACGGTCATATATGGTCGTACTTCCATATATGGTCATCAACGTCACATATAATATGGTATTTAAGGTTCTATGTAATTTGTTGACCGTGGGTAAAGTGAATTTCCCGCTCTACTATCGGCTTTGCTCTCCGCTTTTGTCGCTGCTCTGCTCGCAGCAGCTGGTTCGCTGCGAGTTGCCCGGGATGTTGGCTCGTCGGCCATGCCGTGGATAAGCGGGTGTGCTGCCGCCGATGAAAGTCGCGAAACTCCGTGCTCGGGTTCTCGGCTTGTGGGCTGATTGAACCAAAAAAGGATTTTCGAATCTTTTGATTGAATGGAAGTTTTCCTGCGATAGGCTTAGCATTGGCCATTGAGAACATCATTGGCTGGCGGAATAGGAATAAATATGTGGTACTTATGCTATGATTTAAAGATAATTAAAGTTAGTTTTGAAAATTATTTAATTTGTTTAAATTATGGGTTTTATTTAAAATAGGTGTATTTCAAAATTATTTAAAGAGTTATAGGCATTCCAAAATGTATGAAGTATAAAATTTTATAGTTATTTAAAATTCATAACGAAGATTATAATTAACCCGGGCGAAAAAAATAAACGATGGCCCTAATATACTTTTGCATACCATATATGGCCTTATATAGCGTTTTATGTCGATGTATGGAAGGAAATGTTCACATACTATAGTATATTTTCAAAAAGTATTACTTATAATATGGCAAATACGATGTAATATGAATATATCCATGTAAATATGGACATACATTGACATATGTGTATGGAATTTGTCATGTATGTATATAATTTTTCTAATGATGTTTATAATCAGTGCATCATTTATTGGTAATTATTCATTGGTAATTATTCAAGATTATTTCTGAATAACCTTAATTATGTGGTAAATGCCATAGTATATGGCATAAATGTCCATATCCCGCTTTTCCACCAAAGGCCGTTGAAATTTTGGTGGCATTTTGCGATATTTTGTGTGCCGCAAGTTAATCAGCGATGAGAACGGAGAAATTAAACTTTCTTAAATTTAGTAAGTGTCTAGACATAGGGTTTCAAGTGGTGGCCGGAGCTCCCACTTTCCTCAACTTTGAAAACACGGCACCCCGAAACTACGACAAGTCCCCCGTCGGCATACAACAAACGTTGGGTGGGGGGTTCAGTACTTTTTTTTTCTTGATTAAACTCCCCCTAAAACGAAACGCCATTGGCAATTATCCAAAAATAAACATCAAGAATTCGAATGCAACGTTCGAATTTTTTTCGCGTTCCATTTTAGATGCTTTGGCAAGCGTATTTATTTAAAAATAGTATTACATGGATAATTCTATAAATCCACATCCAAATTTATAAAATCAGGAAATAACGAGAAACATATTTCATTGTTGGTATAAAGCCAAAACTTATAACTGAAAATGAAATTTTTCTATCGATGTGCCACGACCACATGTTGGATTAAATCCTATAAAGACTAAATACAATAATTCAATGGGTTCAGCGGTGCAGCTATGGGCCTCAGTCTTGAGGGGGCCTCCCTATATATCCATATATGCCCAGGTCCATATTTCTCGGTATTTTTCGGTATAGGATGTTATTTCAACAGCCGTGTCAATAAAATAAATTTTGTCTTTGGGCTCAGAAATTGTAGTTACACCACTGAATGGGATATATACATATGTAATTTTAAATGAACCTATGTATATAATAGAGAGTTTGAGCCATCCAACGTTAACGAAACGATAACGAGAAACAGCGTTGGCGGCCAGGAATGTCAAGGACTACTCTATGCGAAGCATGGCATTACAATGCCATTCCGGGCCGCCAGCGCTGTTTCTCGTTATCGTTGTCGTTATCGTTTCGTTAACGTTGGCTGGCTCAAACTCTCTAATGTTAACGTAGGATATTTTCATCCTCAACACCAAATCTGTTATGGTATCATAGCAGCAAACGATTGTTATTCAGGAAAAATACCTTCAGACTAATAAAGTAAAAAAACCAAACATTATTCCATGCTCTGAAACGGACATCATTAAGGAAACACCATACGCGAATATGTAATAATGCGCGATCCACAAACATCAGCCATGGCCTATATGGCCTTAAAGACTATAACAATCAATTGATATTCAATTTTAATCTAACATCTGCTGTAAGCGCGATCTACTGCATTTTAGAAAATTAGGCGATATTGTGTGAAAATGCAACATGATATACTGCATAATGTCATTTTTGAAAAATGTGTGAATAAAATGTTAATTTGAAAATATTTCATGCCACATATGTATACACGCGCTGCACATACATCTCGATGTGTATATATACCATGAAGAGTACTTGAAGAGAATACTTGAAGTGTTAAAACATCAGATTGTGTTTTCCACTACTCTAGCTTTTAGAAATGCTTAAGTTTATGTGTGCATTCGTGGCTGTGCTGTTTTTCGCCAAGGCAACGACCATCAATCCAACATCTAATCAATGTAATTATTATTCAAATATTTCTACATCTGATATAAGGAAAAGTATCAAACTTTAATTTGGTGAAAATCTGGAATCATTTATTTAAATAAATAACGCATATAGTAGGAATAAAATAACTACGAAGATACATCATATTTTTCATCTTTATTCAAACAGAAAAATAAAATTAAACATCGTGGATGTAACCCTCATTTTGCACATTTTTATTGTTCGTATTTGATACTTATTATTAATTAATTTTCATTTCATTAGATAAGGGTGCTGGACCATATGGAGTGACTTGCCCAAGTCTATCATGCAGTGTATGTGCCTATCCGTACATCTCTTGTACGCAAGACTACGACTGTCCTGGAAATCAATTATGTTGTTTCGAAAAGCATTATGGAAATCGATGTTGTACAGATTCCCTACCATCATGGACGGATCCAGTAAGTATCTAATGTACTTTCACATTTCTAGCTCCACCACTGATTTATGCTCGAACGTTTAACGGCTATGTTTGATGTTATAGTAAAGAGAGTTGAGCCAGCCAACTCCTTAACGTTAAAGGTAGGAAAGGGAAGAACCACGCATGCGCATTCATGACGTTCAGTTAGTTCATTGGGTAGCTCAGTCCGTGGCGCCTCCCTTCCGGCCTCTAGCGTTAAGGTTAACGTTAAGGCGTTGGCTGGCTCAATCTCTCTATTCTAATGTTTATTACAATTGCAAGCAAAACTTAATATTTCGACTGTTGAGTAATCTCCCGCGTCACTTCAGTTAAAAAATACTGGATCACTATAGGTATCATGCAAGTTCGACATTAATTCTATATTACGAGTATATAACTATTTTTATTATTAAATGAAATGTATTATTTTTAATTTGTATAGATCACCGGGTGACGTTTTCTTCCGTATAAACATGTAACAACCAACGCTTTTTAACCAATAGTCAATATAGTAACTACACGTATAATCGATTAAACTTTACACAAAAATGAGCATGTAAACGCATTTTTTGTTGTAATAAATAGTTTGCTTATCCCATGCAAACATTGCCTAAAAAATCTTGTACTAACAGACTTTTATGCAGTTTATATTTAAAACTGTATACAAAATGTAAACGTTATACATAAATCATACATGTATCTAAACTTTTCATAAAGAAATCGATAATTGGCTGTTGATTTTTGGTTTGATCATTGATGATCAAAATTTCCATCTTTTACTGCATGTCTTTGTAAATCATTCAGGCATCCAACACTTGAATACCTGTCAAGTTTGGTGGGTAGCCGGACTTCTGATGAAATGTCGAATCACGAGCAAGTGGTCAATGTTCATTTTAGAAAGGGTCCCCATTGTTTTAAGGTGTGACAGGTTTCACTGTATAATGTAATTTTTAAGTAAGGGATATTATCATAGTATAGATAATATATAGTGTATACTTACGACTTTCGCATCTTAATTGTCAGATTTCAGTCTCTAAATAGATGTCCAAAATGCTTTTCCTCAAATGACCACTTGTGTCTGATGTTGAGCGATTTCTTTTATTGAGTCCTTAGCATTGGACTGCAGATATGGTACATGCACTCCGAATAGTGGTGGAATTTTACTTGTACCAAATACATGAATTTGACCAATCTCTTTTAATTTTTGTTCAATTCCAAGCGTAATTAAAGTTTTTTATTTGATTACAATGTGATTAATTATATCAAGTTAACAGAAATTGCCTTGACGGATGCCCCACACATGTTATAGTTGGTGCCATTTCAAATTGTGTCCATCGTTCGTTCACAAAGCAGTTTTTAGATTTTGAGCTAACAATTTATATAATTTGAAGTTACGGATTGACGAAAGTTATGTCGTTTACGTTTATACAATTCTTCATTATGGGTTAAATAACTGAAACGGAACACTAATACGGTATATAATGAACAACCCCTTATCGATTATTACGTAACATGTCATTTATGTAAAGCGCCTTTGAATTCGGAACACCAAGTTGATCGTGGCGCTGATGTCGTCGTGGAACGTTTTTGGCGCAAAACTGCGAAGAAGGAAAAAATGGCGGATTTAGAAGTTTTACCGGTTGTTCTTTTCTGTAGTGTTAAACATGTAGTGAATATTTAAAAGTGCTTAACGTGATGATTTTGACATTATGTGTTTCGTGGAATTCAAAATGAAGAGATTTTGAAATTGTGCATCGTTCAAGATTCCATAAACGTCGTAATTACACACTGGATGCCTTTCGCCGCTGGATGGATGGTACCGCGCCTTACTTCATCTGAATCGTGGGCTAATCGAAAATGTGAGTAATCTTTTGATAAAAGATCCAGGTTGTCCGATTCTAGCATTCATTTCGCATGTGTTTATAAGTATCAGCGTAGAACTTTTTTGTATGGAGATTTGGTAAACACCAATATGTAACGAAGTTGTCTGAACGATAGAATAAGTGTGGGCAACATTATGTTTAATTTTGGTTTGCTTATAACCTTCATTAGAAAACCAACTAAACCAATTAAATAATGTGCACGTTTACTTAAGTAGCTTGGTATTTTATTCCTTCCACATATACATCCATGTATTAGGAATTCTCATATTAATTCATCTTTTGATTTTCACTAATATAAGAACAGCATTTTACAACTACTATAGTACAGGCTTCGAATATATTGTATTAAAACATTCAAATTAACAGTTTGGTACTTATTCTTACCCTGAATTGGATTCATCTGACTTAATGAACATAGAACAAGATAACGTGGAATTAGCACGCCATTAAGCAAAACTGAAATAATTATTTAAAAAAATGTTAATTTTAAATGAAAACGATGGAATACATCTAAGCAAGAAAATCTTTTTACAACATACTTTTGAAATATCGTGCCATTTGGGAAATTATAGCACGTCTTTCATGTTTTATACTAAGAATGGACAACAAAAATGGAATCTTGGTGACTATATTTAAGTAAATCATTCCCATGGTGTAATTTTATTACACTTCTCGAAAGCTGTCGAGTAAGAGTATGATTTAAAAACAGAGAAAAGCCAGATTTTTAAAACCAGACCTAAACTTGAAGGATTCGTTACTGTTAAAATATTGAATCCGTTAATTTTAGTTTTAGCTGGTGAAAACTAAAACATAGTAGCCAGTTTCTGCAATTGGCAAAAATTATGCTTCTTGTTTACCACATCAAATCATCTGAGAACTTTTTAAGTAAAATTGTAAGTTGTTTGGTAACGGATTTTACCAGAAATGGTGATTAATCAGCACAACTTTGATAATGTGATCGTTTTTGACTTTACAATACCATATCCGCTATAACACAGGATATACTTGTCTTTGAATAACCTGTTTTCCAGCCATTACAATGCAAATTAAAGAAAATGTTGGCCAGTTGAGAGGTTTTATTGTAATGCCAATACTAGCACAAATATTTCAAATTATTTCAGTTTATTATGAGTAGATGGATTTGATGTTCCATCAAAGAAATTTGGCATGCAAATAGCAACATATTCAGATTAACAAGTTCTGGGATCCAGTCATCCTTTTAACATAAACGAATGTCACAACCCCCATAGATGTTAAATTGGGAATGCTTCATCACCGACAAAGCAGCACGTCAACATAATGTTCCAAATGTCCAAATAGACCCATTTTGACCATCTTTTAAATTTGATGCAGAACCAATACATCCACAATTATTCCAACGACTTATTGGTCATTTAGAAACAGGCTGAACGTTTGGATACGTACATCTTCGGTGCTGCCCCATGATGTGAGTGGAAGCACTTTGAACCTTGCCATTAATACTGAATACAGCTCGGAATGTCACTTTGAAAATTCAGAAATTTATAACAAGCGGTTGTCCCTTCAAACGAACGCGTACCTAAACAAATGAAATGTTAAATGGCAAGAAATTGTTTGCTGGCAAGTTGGCCTAATGGTCAAAGACCACGGTGAGTAGTCCCACAGTAATTTTGGGGGAATTATTCGGGTGGATCGAGAGGGCTTTAATTGAAACATTACTGAGAAATTTTAGTTTGTTTTTGCCAATAAACCCGTTTTGGGGGATGTCAATACTTTTGAATTCAAGCTGACTATGGGTCAGTTGTGGTCGTTTCTACTTATTCCCTCAGCTTGTGCCATTCGGCGATCTGTCGCCTGGGTGAGTTGCACACCTCGTGCCAGTGGTGGAGAGCCGTGCCGTGGGTCTTCCTGGCCCCAACTTCCAGCCGTCCGATCACTTCGTTCTTGGTGACCCTATCCCAGTCCAGCACTAGGAACTCCAGGCTGATGTTTTCAAGACCCTCGTTGCAGGGCACGTCGAAAACGAAGGACTCGTTAAACACGGGATTCAGAGTTCGCTTTTTCACGTGGGTCTTCTTCTTGGCAATGCGCTGATTGTTGTACAGCATATATATCTTCACGTAGGGATCTGAAATTATACACAATCGAATCATTATTACATGTTGTCCTCAAGTTCCAACGTTACGTACACATACTTGTATTATCAGTGATGATAGACTATCAGTTTGTGTCCGAGGACCCCCCTCTTACTCTTTAAAATATTCTCGTGTGCCCTGTTGAATTTAAATGATCAAAACATAGGAAACCTACCATAAAAATGCACCACATGTACTTTTTAAAATTCCAAGGTAAAATGTTTTACCTTGTTTAAAATATTTAAATTTTTAATTGAATTGCGCTGTAAAATATTATTTATTGCAATTGATAAAATCACACATCAATCTGTGCATCATCGGGTAAATTAGATGATATATCAAAGTTAAATACCCAGTTTAAATACCGCTGCTTTAAAAGGAGAATAAATTATTTATATCAGATGTGTTTTTGCAATTTAAAATAGCACAAAGGCAAAAAACACCTTTTTTCTTCTTATAAATCAATTCTAGACAGGTTTTCTGCAGCGAGTAAACCTATTCCGCCAAGAGATGTTTAGCGTTTGATTTATAGAAAACCAATCCTGATACCAAAACAGATTTCATCGAAGTTTCATAGGGAAGTTGTCATACCCTGGGGAATTAGGTTTTCGTTTTGGATGTCATGTGATAAGTCAGATGCCCCGTGGATAAGTTGGCAAACTGAATGTGGGTGTTTGTTTCGCGATAATCTAACATTGAATTGTATCTGCCTTTAGGTAAACATCAGAAATCATGTGGGTGTAATCGCTTTTAGGTATTAATTGTCCTACGTGTCTTATATAGCGAGAATCGATTATTGAATCGAGGATCAGCAGTCGGCACGAAATGCTAGGCTAAGTAATAAGAAAAACGATGCTGAATTATAAATAAGATGGGGCAGTTGTGAGCTTGCCTGATAATCCGGTGATGTCCATTTTGGGCAGATTCCTGGCCTTGAGAACGACCACCGTGAACCGATTAGCTGCTGGCTGGTAACATAACGAAACCAGTAATTCCCCACGGCCTTGGGAACGGATCTGGGGCAGAAAAACAAAAAATGAACATCGATTGCCTTCCTATCATTCACGTGGTTGAAAAACATTCAATTTGTATCATGATTTGTACTGGAGGGAAAAAATTCAATTTCTACCCTGATCAAACATGCCTCTACATGCTCGTGAATATTTTAAATATATTATCCAGTGAGAAAACAATCTGGGTTTGGTTTAATTTACGTGATACCTGGCACCACCCAACGGCACTTTGTAGCACCTGGCACTATAGTTTACAAATAAATACGACAGATGGCGCAATGGGTTACGGTGCAATTACTCGCAATATTTAGTAATTCCAAGGTGATAAACTGCAGGTAGTTACTACGTATATTCATTTTGGTTAAATGATTTATTAGCCCAAGTCACGGAATGGATTTCATCCGATTGAAAACCGATTTGAATTGAATTTATGCAAATGTGCAGGAACTAGGACAAAAATCCATTCCGTGACTTGGGCTAATAGAAGTGGTCACGCAATTAATTTTAACCGATTAAAAAACGTATTTGTATAAAATCGATTTAAGTTTGCATGTGTACAACATGTGCTCTCTCACGTGACCTTGCACAGTTATACCGATTTTTAATCGGCTAAAATTAATTGTGTGACCAACTATAATATACAGTGTACATGCAAACAACTCGTGGACCAATCAGGATCGGACTGAATTGGATTTCTGTTAGGACCGATCATTCATGGGTCATTTGTGCTTGCTTTCGTTTCCGTGACTAATGCATTTGCTTGTTGATTATAAATCCTAAATACTAGTGACCTAACCTATATATTCATCCATTTCCTCGGCTTGGTAAAGAAAATCCGATAAATCCTGTTGGAAACGTTCCTCGAATCCCTAAACTACTATAGTTTGTTGCAGTTTTCCGATCAGTATGCCCTTAATGTAGATCTTTGGCTCAGTATATAGTATTGCGAGCTGCGAGACGAATATTCGATCGATGAAATTGTTTGTTTGGGTTTGTTGAACCAATCCGAACCCAACTTTTATTATGTTCGATTCAAAAAGATTTGGAAAAGGAAACCCAAAGAATATCAACTTGCTGTTAATGTAGTCATCCATTTGGAAAGCAATGCCTCTGTGTGCTTTTCGTTCTGGGATTTGGGTTATTTACTACATCATATCCAACATAGTTGCTTTTCATCGTCCTACGTTGTAGGCAGAAACGCAGTATTGGCTATTTCTCGAGAGCTAAGGACATCTACTACTGTATTCTATTTTTTTGTTCAACCGAGAAAAAAAGTTCACGTATAAGAAAATAGCGCAAGAAATTCAAAGAATTTAGGACAATAGTTGAGTACGGATTTCATTCAAACTTGTAATAAGACCTTGCAAAGTTCCTCCCTCTACTGCAATTTGAAATATAAGCCGTGGTTATGGAATAGATTTTATCCTGGTTGAAACCGTAATAAGTGGAATTTATGCAAACATTATTCACCCGAACAGACAATTCATTATCATAGCTAATACATACATGAAGATACAACAAAAAAACTCAGCCAGATGGCGGAGTCTTGTAGATGGTTAGAAACGAAAAAAAATCCTAACTATGTTTGTCATGGAAGCCGAAATGGAACCATGGATGTATACAAAATTATCTTTCAAAAACCAATTTTCACATTAGTTTCAGTTTATTCTTCCTCCATTTCGATCAATGGGCACGAATTTGCCATATTTTGCTTATATTTTTCTTGTAAATTTCTGTATGTCCTATGCTAAATTTTCACGTTGAAATTGAGAGCGTTTGAAGATAACCAGATGTTTGTTTGCCTTTTATCCTTTTGAGTAGTACCAGTTTCACGGGCTATCCAAGCGAGAAAATTACCGCACAAATGTGACAACATGTATTTTCATTTCTTTTTTCCAAAATTGCCGTTGTATTTTTTTTTTCTCTTTTTTTCATTTATACAGAAAGTTGTACTCGGAAAAAACAGTATTAGACTTACATAATATGCAAAAAAGTTGGCAAAATGCCGAGCGTTTTCAATTTCGTTTTCATGTTTAGGCTTTGTGTCAGTTAATACTGTAAAATGGGCCGTATTTGCATGAAACATAAATTAGTTTTTTTAATTAAAAATATCAGACATATGGTAGAAAGATTATGTATGTACATATTAGTATACTGACTTCATAAAAAAAAAGAAATTTTGGGGTCTAAAAAAGTAATTTGATTTTCTGTGCACTATATTTCTAGCAACTCTTAATATCATCTCATTTCACGAGATTCTGATATGAGACCTAACTTAATCTTAATAATTGAAATTGGCATGATCATTAATAGTTCCTGAGATGCTTGTAATTTCGAAAGCTTATTTTGTTTGATGTCGATTGTTAAAGACAAACTATACTAGGTTATGCACCTTATTAGGATGACCATAATGCAATCAACAGCAATGACAAACCCTTGAAAACATTGTAAAGTTAACTTCTCTCAAACAGAATTTGCTCTGTTTGCAATTATTTAAAATATTTTGTTAACGAAAAGAATGCATTTAAAATGTGGAACTTTTGAATCCACGCTTTGGACACGCGTGTTTAGAAAATTCTACTAACTATTAAACAGTTTGATTAAAAAAAATATATTTACCTTGAGATTTCTGGGCGAAATTTCTTTGCAGAGCGCCACCTGCCTCTCTGAATTGGCGAAATCCACCGTGGAGAGTGGACAGACAACTTCCCCTATGACATCATCCCTAGAATACCTGTCGAAACTGAGCACCACGAAATGTAGGGCGATGCCGTGCAACTGATTGAAGTTGATTCCGTAAAAGGTGAAATCTTCGTCGTAGATCGGGTGCAACGTTTTTCGCAAAACTCTGGTTTTCACTTTGTGCTGCTTTTCGGGCAAAAGCTGCAGTTTGACGTAGGGGTCGCTGCTGCCGATGTTGGGGTCTTTGGCCGGAAGATCGGTGCACTTCACAATGGTCACCATTAATGCGTTCTTTTCGACATTGTAGCGCAACCGGAAGTGAAGCTTGCCCAGTTTGCTCAATTTTTCGTCCTCGGCATTCTTGTCGTTGTTCTCTCTTTCTGTTTCTTTGGTGGGGGTCGAACAACCCTCCTTATCTTTTTCATTTTCGGTGTGGAATCTGGCACTTACCTCGCAGATATCTGAAACGAACGTTCACACGTTTAAACATGTTATGCACAATTGTATAACATCACGTGTTGGCGAAAACATTATTTTTATAAAAATGGTTTTCATCTTATGGACTCTGTGCTACTCTTAAACCCCCTAAAATATTCCCAGAGGTTTTGTGGACCGTGCAGTAGTTAGAGATATACTAGGATAGCGAATATCAGGATATTGTAATTGACCCGTGAGCCATTTTATGAATAATGTTTCAGATATGGGGAAATATGTGGAGGTGATGTTCACAATCATTAAAAAATGCTCAGTTGTGCAGATTAAGACAGTGCAAACTGATGGCAATTAACTGTTTCTTGCGTCTTGTCTGAGCCACGTACACAATAACGCTTTGCAAAGTTAGCATTTTGAACAGTAATGGTGCTGAAGGCTTATTCGTATAATTAGAACATTTCCTCCAAATAAAAGTGAATGTTCCTGATCACTCTTCACAAAAAAGAGCTTTTCAGTGGATGATCACTTCCTAACATTTTAGTATAGTTTGTGTAATTCCCTGATACAGCAGAACTAGAAAACCTACTTTCACTCTGGCACTGCAACAGCGCCCTCTTTCCATCGAATGTCTTAACGGTCAAAGCGCACGTGTTGACCCCTCCTCCGCTGCTTACGGTTCCGGGTGCCCCTCCCCCTCCGCCTCCGTTGTTTCCGTCCTCCGCTTGAGGCCCTTTGTGTCCTGGCGGTGACTTTGCCCCCGTCGGACTCGGGCTCTTCTTGAGCGTGGGTCCAGGGGCCGAACCCGCCGGACTCTTGACGTGGGTGGGTCTCTTCAGGGCGCCATTGTTGTTGTCCACTCCTCTCCTGATGGCCGTGGCTAACGTGTTTTGGCTGTAGAAAGCGCGTTTACGGTAGCACACGCACGTGATTGCAGCGATTGTCACCAAAAATACGGTTCCTCCTAGGCATATTCCGACCAACGTGGGAATAGTTACTAAAAATACATAAACATAGAAGGTTCTTTTATTACTTTCACATATAATCTAAAATACATATGTGTTATTAACGTTTGTGAAGACACACATGAATGTAACGCCATACATGCCTCACTTCCAGAAAACCTTCAAAATTCACGTTTTTACACAGACTAAATACGTGGATTGCGGCATGTTAAAGTAACATTTTTTGTTCAACGCATCACTTAAATGTATGCAAAATGCTAATGCTAGACTAAATAACTCTTGTACACGCAACGTCTTTGTGTATAGTACAAGCGCGATTTCCCTTTCAAAAAAGCTTTTTTTTTATCTATGGAAACTGCTTGTTTCACTGTCTTCCAGTAACATTCGATAAGGCAACGAAGGACAATAAAAAAGGCGTAAAATGTAAATATATCGCAAGCGTAGTATAAAAAAGCCTGTTTCCCACTATAGGCCTTACTTTCTTTACAAAACTTTGTCGGAGAAATGTAAATTTAATGGCCCCTAAAAATGGGCAATCACTGCTAACACGCTCGCTTAATGAGGTGGTTGCCCTCCATTTTGATTTTCATAACGTAGAATAATGAAGATAATCCAATTAAAATACGTGTTAAAAAACACTTCACGATTTTTGCATGAATGATCACAGCACCTAATTTTCTTTAAAACTAGGTCTCTCAACGGTATTCTGCAAACATGCTTTAACCAAAATTCTCTCGGTTTGACTTATTGTTTGTAGATTTATATTTGGCACAAAAGATGTATAACTATACTACTATCTTCACGTAAAATCTCGAATGTTTTATAATTAATTACGAACATTTAATAACTGAACTTTCATAAGTGTTTTTTGATGGAGTAATTTCAGTTTAGTTAAGTTTGTCAACATGTCCACGATATTTAGGCATCGCAGATAAACTTTATAAGATAATTTTGAACAGTATGTTTTCGACGAAAACAAGTCTTTTTATGTGTTTACCCGCCACAATGAACTCTCAGAATCGGTGTTAATTGGCTGAAGGATTACTCTAGATGATCATTCCACCCTCGCGTTGTTTTTAAGAGTTTCTCCGCCTCCTCATTTTCGTCGTTGATGCTCCTATCGAACCACAGTCTTTTCCTAATCTAATTTTATGAGTTTGCATGAATTATTTATCCTGCATTAAATTTAGTACCTAAAATAAACGCTAAGTGGTTAAGCGTGTATACTCCATGTGTAAATGACTTCCCCATCCATCATGTTCAGTCGTTTGAACGGCATTCCTCCAGTGTAGATGAATTGGGTCCATCATCGTATAATACCCTCCAAATAGCCATCAGTGTCCGATTCACTTTCTTTTTTATTTCACGTGGGCTTAATGGTCTCATGTCTAAATAAAGATTGATCTAAGGCGGAGGATGCCCCTACCAACGAAGAGCGAGGCTAAATGGCTAGCTCAAGGTTAGCGAAATTCATGTAAAGGGCACGTTTTTTCTCTTTGGCCTTTGCCACGAACACATTGATGGGTTGAAAATTGAAAATGCCTATGACTGATGGCCCGGAGATTTTGTGATACTTACATTTGAGATTACATTGACCATGTTGAACTCGCGGAAAACATATTTAATTAACTATTAAGAGTGTAATTGATTAAAGCCATCGTTCGGCTTCTAAGTGGCTATAAGAGCATATGGTGTTGTATAATTTAATTGTTTGACCTTTATAATCCCCTATAAAAATCGCAATACGAGCGCAGTAGCCAAAATTCGTGAAATTTGCAATTCATAAATATTAAACGCACTATGAAACTTAGTTTTAAGAGGGTAATTAACTCTATAACGGCAACGGTAAAATTTGGAAAACTACTCTTGATATAATTTATTCATATATGTATATAAATTTCCCCTAAAACTAATTATAGAATGCGTTCGTTTCTATTTTCCAAGATATAAATATAGTTCAGAAACGAAGATACGTATCTTTCTACGAATTGCGTGACTATTTTGTAAGCTACTATAATTAAGGACATGTTTAATTAAGCTTTAAATGTAAATATTTGCATTTAACAAACTTTTGGCTCTTTCACCTTTCGTCTTTAAAATCCTACAATTTTTACATCTACATATCGGCACAACGAATATTTTTATCGTGAATATGTTGCTACATTTTTGACAAGCGAAATCAATATAAGATCACGAATGACTGTGCAGGTACATGGATTTTTATTCTGGAGAAAAATAAAGGTATATCGAGTGTTTGCATTGAGCACTCGCACTTCCCTTTTCAATGGAAAAAATACATAAAAAATCCACAATCAATCTTGATCTTATTTGGATTTTGCATGTCAAACTTTAAGATGACATTATAATGTCAAAACTGTCACCATGTCAAGCATCATATCCCTATTCGAGATAAAAAAGTACGGACATGTATATTTACATAAGTATGGCTAAGCCGCATCACATAACAGCTCGTCCTACATTTTTACTATATATATACGAACGAAGGCGAGATGAGTTTCCGGTTATAATATTGGTTTTATTAAAAAAAATGTAATAAGAGTCTTACGTCATGCAAGTTGTCGCAGTTTTAATGATTTCAGTGCTCTAAAAACGAGTTACGCGTATAATGTAATAGGTTATAAGTTAACGACTCGAAAATGAAACCATGCAAACCTGTGAAATCTGGCCTTAAGCCGAAAGGTGTCATTAGCATACTATTATTCCACTCATTTCTGGCATATAATGAGCCTCCTAGTCGCAAGAGGGGTCGAGAGTATTGGCCTCTTAAATGCTGTTTGGAGCCATCTGGGCCTAGACGCCTGAACCACGATATAGCAAACGGCTGCCTTGGGTATACCTTATGGCACCATTAATTCTTATATGCAATTCCTCAAACAATATAGTGTGTTTACTCAAGAATGAAAACAGACCAGAATTGTGTGAGAATCTGATGAGATGCAAATTTAATTTCGTGTAATAACGTCGAGGATTCACGTGGAAGTTTTTGAATTATTTACACATTTATTCTCACACTGTAAATGAACAACAACAAAATTTAACCTGAGAAATTTTTGTGATGGGAAAATTGTTGATTATTGTTTGTTATATTACGAATAACGCATGGCTGCAGTACAGGGTAGTTGTAGATATAGTCACAGCTGGTGTAAATCTTTCCGTTTATTACGTAATAAGTAAATATATAATAAAGTAAATTTGTTCTTCTATTAATTTAGTATTCACACGATTGAATTCAAAATACTTTTCACGGTATTATTTGGCAAGCAGCTTTACACAAACGTGGATTAAACTTAGCAGATCAATATTAGTGGAAAAGTACAGCATCACTATTCTCTCCACACACTCTAGCTACTGATGGCGCTCCAATTTGATATAAAGTACCCTTTTTATTTGATTAAAATTGGACCTAAACTGCCAATGACACCGTTGGGCCTTTAGGCATCCAGTGTTTACGAGAAAACAAAGCGTATTCTGCTCAAACGATACTAATGCCAATTAACGCTGGTGCCATTAAGCGTTACTTAATTGACAGCTTTGATAACGGTCAGTTGACCCATGGCATGACTTCCTTCATGCAACAATTTGTCACAAACCTTGGATTAACGTGCATTCGCATGTATTTCTCGTTGTAAAACTATTCAAGACGATCAATCTGACTATAATAAAAGGAGATATGGGAAAATGTACTATATTATGTTGTTGATGTGTTAAGGAAAATATGAATATCAACAAAACAGGCTGTCCATTTTTAGGAGGTGCCCACGTTTGGGGGATTTCCTGTAAATGTCCATGTACTTTACTCATAATAAAGTTTACGATGTAATGTTTGTCGTATATATCCCAAATGAAAACACAACATTGGTTATAATCCAATAATTAGTGCAGCGAATTTCAGATCCCCATTATACCTGCGGTGACTAAATTAAATTACAAGGTTGTATACGTCACGCGGATTATTTTTAGCATAGGCACTTAATGATATTATCGACGGTACGTGGGTTGACGGCCATTTTTGTACAAAATGTACGTGGTGTGACACTGTACGCTGTATACGTCATCGATTAACTTTGAGAAAGATTGATGAACACCAGTAATTTCTTGTGTTTTGTTAGCATAAAGTAGATTGAATCTGAGCGATACACCTCAATGCACACTATTTCAAATCCATTAGATTTAATCTGTTTGACAAAGGCGTATAGCAAGTTTTAAGGAGTATAGAAATATAATTTCACTTACTAAGTAATCATTTTGCGACCATGAAAGAATAATATCGATCCTTAAATTAATTAGTGTTCATGCTGTTTTATCCACCCTCATGTGTGCGTTTGTTTGAAAATTGCATTATTTCGAAGCTAAAACTTTCCGTACTTAATATTTTACTATGTGTGTTAAGTTCTGTATCCATTTTAGTTTACGTATACGGTATCTGCAAACTAAAAGCTATCCTTCTCTAAAAAGATGTTGTGCTATGATTATACAGGTTTCCTTTCTTTTTGCACATCATATAGTTGTACATCCATAAACACTCGCAGACTAGACAGCTTTTATACGACCATGATCGTCAGTTATTTATAACATGTATACAAAGCTTTTATTAAGTAAAAGGACATTAAATAAATATTGCGGCAGTTCTTGAGGTACTTGAGGGATGGCCTTGGGTCCACGATATAATACCGAAAGCTATAAAATGAATTCATAAGGGTAAAGCTATCCACGTGGAGCATACTTCAAAATATATATATATACATGTATATAACAGACATTCTTTAGAAAGATCTTCTAAAAATGAATTCTTGGCAATTTAAGTCCCAGATTTGTGAAGGAATTTGAACAATGAATCCACTTATCCAATATAGAAATGCATTTCTAAAAATCTATTTATAAATTCATTTTTGGAAATACATTTCTAAAAATGTCAGTGGCTCAATCTTTATGCATTTCTTTTCCATATGGGCTTCGTGCAAAATTGACATATCATTTAATTCTGCACTTGTAAGTGAAATGGAACTTATTTACATGTACATTTATAGGACCATTTTATTTGCTAATGGTAATGTATTTTAGGTACAAATCTGACAAATTTAATAACTTTTCAACATTTTTGAATTTTAAACATTTTTATGCACTCAGTTTGCTGCTAATTATATTTACCATGTGTGTTTTGTAGAATACTGTAATCATATGCCTATAACATGTACAATTTACAAAATATTTTCGTTTGACGTCACAAATTTGATCCCTTTTGAAGACTTGTAGATTGCAGGTAGTTAACATAGTATGACCTTCTACAATCTAAGTCATTGACATGTTTACGTTTCCCAGGTGTTTCTAAGTTTCATCATGTCCGTATATGTACGATGGCACAGACTATTTGATTCTCGCGAAGGGTTCATTTAGTTTTTATATGTATCCATCTAAGGAATAATGGAATTTCTACGCCATATTTAATGCTAAAGTTGTGCCGTAAAAGCATGTGAAAGTCCAGTAATGTTATCTTGTCCGTCCATTGCACTGAATGATGATCCTGCATTCGGCAATTAAGCTCGAAACGTGATTCTTTTGACCTTTTATATCACGGACATATTATTAGCAGCAGAAAAAATATACACACTTATTTCTACTGTACACTAGTATGTGTGTATTCTTATTTATTCCTGCGCCTCAGTGAATTATACGAACTGGCGAGAAGCTTATTCCACATCTACATAGACGCCAGTGCTCATAAATGTTTATTTTTATATATTCGACTAGACATGTACACGTCGTAATACATGTATCATTTTATGCTTGTCAAGAAATGCATATATGGTACACACAACACAACTATAAATGCGAGGAAAAATAGCTTTGGCTATGCTGTTTTTTATATTTTTATTATTATAAAATATTTTATTCATGTTTTTGAAAAATTATGAAACGTTGTTAGTAATGCTACGTGTTTACATGTGTACTTAACAAACGAAATGGTGTTGACACTTTTGGAAAACATAATATTCACTTAAAGGGCATGGTGTTGAAATATTCTCATATACAGTATATGTACAAAGTTGAATATTGTGTTATGCTGCCATATTTTTCATGAGTTTAGTTCTATGTATCATGAACTTATGACAGTAATTTAATGAATTTCTGATATACAGTACGAGATTTTATAAAACAACGACATTTAGTATATTAAGCATTTTTAGTTTGTGACAGAATTTTATCAAATTGAACTTTTTGCTGGCTGTATTTTTGCATAATTGTTATAGACATCGAGAATTACACATCAAACTCTCAAGAAATTGATCGCCTGAAATATTGTCTCTTTCGAAATAAGAATTTATTCTGTTATTCAAACTAAGCCTATGCTATAAATCCCATTTGAGCATTATATCTCACGCGTGCCTTGAATACGCTAATCGTGATAAATTGTCCCATATATTCAGCTCTCCGTATGGAATTAAATAATTTATCAAAATTAAGACGCGAATGCATAATAGGAAATGGAAAATAACTCGCGTAATAAATTCAGATAGATAGTGTTGGGCTTAATTGAGAATATATGAAACATTTTTAAGAGCTTACCTCAAAACGAAAATGCATGTAATCAGGATTTCGTTAATCATTAAAATGTATTTTTACAGATACAAAACAATAATTAATTTGATGCAGTGCATTAATGTAAAAGCAAGTACTGCAACTAAGTATACTGTAGAAGTAAATGAAATGTATCCCCACTTGCTACTTGAATTACATTACCCTATTTTAGCGTTCATTATCTGCGTGACGCATGTTTCAGAATTCGTAATTATTTCTTGTATTTTTATATTTATACGAACAATATGCTCAAAAAAGTCTGTTGATTGAAATGTGAGTGTGTCCTTGAGAACGTGCGCAAAGAATCAATATTACTTTAGGCCTATACCAGTAAAGGCGTACACTGGCCTACCATAGGGAATACAGCATGATTTAGGGTTTGTATCTCATTTAGGATTTAATATTTAAAACGGTTCGCTACCTAAATTACCTAATTAGGCAGTGTAAACATACGAAACTATAGAAAATGGTAAAAACTTCAGTTATCATGTATTATGTTCTTGGGCATTTGTTTCCCGTGCTTTTTCCATTAATAATTCACATGTTTTAAAATTTTAATGACGAGTTTATTATTTAATTACCCCATATATTTTTCAAATATTTAAATTTTCAAAAATGAGTGATGTAAATTTTAAATAAATGCTTAAAAATAATCTGGTATATATCCGGTAAGCAATATATCCCTATACCAGTTTACTATATTGTACACTATGCTGTACTATATTGTATCATGTTTATGGAAAAAAATGAGGGCACTTATTTGTAACGCCATCCGATGTCATATTGGAATGGACACCAGTGACGTCACGACCCATATGGGTGTAAACTAAAGGAGGGCAATCATTCGTTATGTTCCGTTTGCTCTAGTTTGCAAAATTTGCGAAATAGGGATGAGTAGATGTACCAACTAAACATGTGTACGAAACAACATCTAGAGCTATGTTGGCTTCAAAAACAAATACAGTGGATTCCGCTTTATCTGGACACCGGTTAATCTGGGCAGCCATTTATTAGGTCCAAATTGTCAAGAACAAATCCGGACAGTATATATTTTTTAACTTCGCATATTCTGGGCAGCCGCCTAATCGGGGCAAAATGCCTCCGCCGGATGTGTCCAGATTAAGCGGAATCGACTGTATATGCATGTACTTTATTTGACATGAAAATTTGACAAGTTTACCTTCTTAAGAACTTTAGTGACGTAAACAACATCACGTTTTCTTAAAATTCTGATATTGCAAAACAGGGCAATTTGTTTATTGTCAAACGTGTTCAAGAATTTGGCACAGTTTAAAAACTGTCAACAGTACACAAAAACAACGTGGTTTTGGGCCATATTTGGACAAGTTCATTTTCGGACACCTCGTTTGCGCCAACGCATCTCCGTCGTTGCGATGCAGCAGATTTGCCTATGCACCAAATGGACATCTGTGTCCATTTTGTCTTCGATTGAAAATACAGTATCAACGACAGGATCTTACCTTCGTTGACCACTCCCGGAGTGTACATTCCAGTTTCAGACGGGTATAACATGTCGCAAAAATCCAATAAAAACGACGGATAGCGACGAAGAAATCAACAGAAATCTCATGACCGACAATCAGATCCCTATGCTACGCAGCGCTACGTAGCGTTGCCTACGCACTATTGCCTACACCTTCTTGGCTGCAGATTTTTCTACGGTATCGAGGGGTTTTCCTCCGATTTTTCTTAGTTCCATGATGTCCACGTTCGGCGATTAATCCCGCGATCAGAGAGCGATCATCGGCGATAATCTGCGATCCATTGAAGGTGGTTCCTCTGCACGGATGCCGCACTATTTAGTGCGCACTTGCGGGGCTTTCCCCAGCCGCCTATTGGCGAAAGCCAGAAGGATGCAGCGGAGGAACCCGGATCAATCTTCGAACTCGTTGCCACGGTAACGTGGACGGGATGTGACGTAGTTGCGGGGAAACGCACGCAGGAAGAAACGGCCTCCTACTGGCAAAACGCCATGTACGCAGTATAGAGTGTCGCTTCGCTACTCTCTTCAATTGGCTAATCGATAAGGGGGAAGGACGAAGGGGCCGAGGGTTCGGACACTGCGGGGGATGGACGTGATGACACCGCTTACCGCGCTAAATGACCACCATTTCGAAAATCTGCGCCGCTAGACGGCGTTGATAGCGTGCCAACTCACCTTTATCGTAGTCGAAGATACTGTTGATAGATATGAGGATCCAACGTGGGATAAGACAGGATTGATCGGTTAATTTCAGGATCGGAAACACTCCATGCAGTAGAGTTGTTTCGCAATTATCCGCAAAAGGGCATACATGTCGTTAGAGATGTATCGGATATATAGGGCCACGTGATTTTAAGAGAACCTGGCCCTTTTTTTTGAGAGGATGCTGAACTTAATAAGACGCTGCCAATTCCATGGACTTTTTCCAGATTTTTCTGATTAACGAAAATTTTTTGACCTCGAAGAGAAATTCCAGCATAAAATTGGTATTTAACACAAATTCAGGCATAATTCCCGACTTTCCCGAAGTTTTAAAAATTCATGTACTGGTGACCCTTTCCCCTTTCACTGACCTTTAAAACTTAACCAAAAACTGAAAAATACAATCATGGCTTACCCCCTATCCGCATGGTGTCCACATGCCAGCAGACCCCCACCCCCTCTCGAGGACGTAATTTTTTAATGGCCCCTTAATTAAAAAACCGAATGCAAAAATTGAATATTTTGCAGGTTGTGTTCAGATCATTTAGGGGTTTAGTCAGAAAATATTTGCAGCGCGGGTAAATCCTTAACTGCATATGCGCAGTTTAAAGTTTTCTTGCTGGTAATTATAGTCATTATGCAGCTACCCTATTGTGCTTGATGATGCTAATTAGGTCTTAAAAAATATATGCTCGTGTTTTGTAATTCCTATAAAAAGAAGGAAACAAATGTTCATTCGCAATATAAGAAATACTAACAGAAGACATGCATGCACAACTATAAATTTAATGTTTTTACCCCTCAGTAATTTAGAAAAAGCATTCATGTGTACTCTGCCCCATGAACTAAATCCTTCAGATCTTTTACGCCTAGACTGGCGAAGAAAGCCGTTGCTAACTTGCTGAAGTTAATCGTAAATCCACACAGAACTTTGCTTTAATTGAATTTCGATGGCCCATCCTGTCAGCATTAGAATTCACATCACAAACTTCAAATTAATCTTGGCAGTGCCTTAGCAACGAACTTGATTATTGCATTAAGCCGCAATTTAGATCGCTAGAAGTGAAAGACTTAGTTAAATGCTTACTTCACTTTTACTTAACATTGGAAATGGCGAGCGTAAGAAAATTTGCTAACGAAAACGAGTTGAATTTAATCCCCTATCTTGGTAAAAAATAAAATAAAATGAAATTGAATTTGGCTTGCCATCGTGTTATAATAATTTTCAATGGATCACACGAGGAAATTTTCTCCGCGCATTCACGTGAATTGCAGCCATTAGCAAGCACGTATGAATTATTTATTTGAGCCCTGAAATTAGTAAGGGGAATGACCGATATTATTTCAGGAAAAAATTACTTAACTTCATAAATAATGCGTTATATCACGATTAAATGTGTAAATTGATATATTTATGTGAATATGTGAGTTGTTGCTTTCTTATTAAAAACTTCTATAGTACACCATGATTTTTCATCTGGTGTGCCGCGGGATAATACAGAATAGATAGTAGGCTGTGATAACTTTAGCGCCGTTTTGTGTGCCGTACATAATATACTAATATTCAACATTGCCTCCTTGTGAGCTGCCCCCTATACATCGGCAATCACTGCGAACACGCGAGTATGTATGGTTTGCCAACATATTTCAAAATTCTTTAAGAAATTGTATAAGTAAATCGAAAACATTTGAAGTGGTCAATAATTTTTATAATCCCATTATACAATTTTTATTTTAAAATTTATTTTGGGAATTACTTTGTTATGCATTTTTCAAACTTAGGTGTACATATTTCATTTCAGGTTCTATCTCTAAACTAAGAACTTTCGCGATATGATAATGTTATTCATGCACGCAGTACATGGTTAGTAGCTATGGTGGAGGCAGTGCGGTATTCATGCCCCACCTAAATGGACTGCCATCTACCGGCAATAAAAGGTGCAGTGTGCTTGGTGTTTTCACGTAGCTACAGTCGGCTTTGCCATGTTTTAGTGCTTTCAAGGGACCACGTCAATTGACTTTTTATGGAATCTCCTTAACATTTCCCAATGCAAGAAAGCAGTAAAATACTTCCATTGAATTCATGTAAATCACTTTCTGGTGCATTTTACATCGACAAAGGTTCAGTAATGGTCCACGCTATTTCAATATATTCGGCGTGTCCATACGCGCCATTTCCCGAACAAAAAAGGAAATTTGTAGGCTACAAGAAACCTGTTTCCCATTTTCCTTTATGCCTACAAGGAATATCTGATAGATAAACGAAAATATACATCTGGCGAGAAATTTAACCTTTTCCTTTTTATTAAACTGTAGATGGCGTTGCTAGTGCGGATGGAAACACTTGCACAGAAGTACTTTTTTAATACAACTCTTTGAAACGGTTAATGAATCACGGAAGTTCTTTATAAAAAAAACAGATATAATGCAATTACGACAAAAGATTCTCTCGCTAGTAAAGCGTTTCGCAAACATCTGACTGATTTAAAAATTTAGCCTGCAGCGCCACCTAGAGACTGTTCGTAAACAGTTGGAGGCGTCAATGACAGTGATGCTCCCGAGTCAAATCACTCGACGATTGACATACTGAAATATGACCGATCGAGAAGAAGAAAAAATTCATTTTTGATTTAATTTGTTGACGTCCAGTCGGAGTGACTCGAGCGTCGTAAGAACGTCGTTTAGTAAGACGATCTACACGAGTTGAAGGATGCTGTATTGGGTTTTTTCACGCAACGTTATGCATTCTGCCTTTGCACATATAGAAGCGCTTCGGATGTGTAGCTGGGGCCGGAATAATTCACTCGAGGGAATAAAAAGCTGAAATTTATATTCCTCGGTATTACGCTTTTGCCTATTCTGCTGCACACCCACAGTCCGGTGCCTTTATTCTTGTGTGAGCGCGAACGCATGTGTTGAATACGTCGGCGTAAAGTATTTTGTGGATAGACGCAGGACGAATTCAGAATGAGTTAGTAGAAAGGGCTTAAGAAGTCATTGTGGGGGATATAGGAAACGGTCGACCCAAATAGGATCTGGGGTGCTTAAAATATGGAAATATTATATTTTTGGAGAAACACAACTTGGAAGAATGTCTGAAGGATGAGTCTGAGATGTGATCTCTCATGAGAAATTTGATGGGTAATTTATTAATATTATTTGCTAAAATTTTCAGTCTTCAGAAGAATGTTCAGCGGAATTTGTTTGAATGACATTGAGATGAAGCCCTACTCTTGATGTTGCGCACATTATAATATATTATTTTCGTTTTAGCATTCAAGAAATAAATGCAATGGAGAAATACTGCTAGATTAGATATATATTTTGCGTTGAAATATTAGATTGCTCTCGCATAAATTGAGTGACATGTTTTTCAAAACAAAATTGAATTATTTTTAAGCGTGTATGCAGCCCACGTTTATCAACAAAAGTAATATGTTTTCTTTTAGTGAAAACATGCCCATATGCTCAAGGAAAACTAAAAAAATGTGAGATGTAAGGCTTAAGAAAAACACTTGACAGTAAACGGGTTACAATACAAAAATCTAGAAAACAGTTGCACCTTATACTATTTCCATTGAAAAAATATATTAACGTCTGTTTCCCGGGTGGAAAAAAACCAAATATGGGGCATGTATGGACTTAAATGGATAATTCCAAATACATGTCTTGGTTACAATCATGCTGTGGACATTAGGTCGGCACTGAAGGAGTCCAATTTAGTCAGGTTTAACTATACATAGTTAAAAAAACACATTAACTTTGTAGTAAGACAATGCCTCAAATATCAATCATCTGAAAACCAGCATGTTTAGATGAATAACGCTAATGGATTATAATCATACATTTCGGTTGTTTGAGATGGATTTAATGGCACGTGATGCCTCACAAGTTTATCCATTGTGATGTGTAATTTATCTCTGATACGCAAATAGCTGCTATCGATAAAATAAACTTGAAAGAGCAGAGAACCTCGCTAACAGCTGGTGTAGTTCTCATACCGCCATTGTAGCTTAATTATCTATACGCCTCACTGAACTTGTATTTTAATAATGCAGGGTGCTTCCGTAAATTTAATATTATTCCTATAATACACGTTAACCAACACTAAAAGGTGTTTTCCCCCCGAATTTTTTATAAAGACAAAATATATGCTA
Organism: Ophyiulus pilosus; assembly: GCA_033995625.1. Lineage (NCBI taxonomy): Eukaryota > Metazoa > Arthropoda > Diplopoda > Julida > Julidae > Ophyiulus > Ophyiulus pilosus. The sequence goes on from JAUJYV010000164.1 coordinate 66,032, forward strand.
CAAATATAAAACGCAATTGATCAATGATTCTGCTTAATCAGAGTTCTGCCCAAATGCACGGTAACTATACTTCGCCTCTCTTGCTGTCAATTATTTTCAGCATCGATTTTATCAAGTAAAGGTGTCTAGGCCTAATTATAAATCGATTTTCTTCCAATTTTGATTGTGCCGCAAATAAAAGGGTCGAAAGGAGGAGAAAAATCTGTAGATATCACAAGAAAACCTTTTGTAAGTTTCGATAGACATTCAGGCCAAATGCTAGCTGTCATCTTCATGTAATAAAAACTGAAGGTTTTTTGACGGAAATTAAATCAATGCGATCACTGAAACCCTCGAGTGGTATCTTGTCATTTCATACGAGTCATGAATTTCCTCGTAGCTTCGGATTTAAAATTTTTTTCCCCTCTTGAAAACATATAGATAGCGAAGCAACGTGACAATCGTGATACTTCCAAAGTTACATCGTTTAAATTATAGCTACAATATAACATGAACGTTATATGTAAGAAATGTAAGAAATGTTATCATGAGCATATAATTAAAATAAACTTCCCTCACTAGATTTGCCCACATTTGAAGTCATGTTTAATACGAAACGTGTTTAAAATTTTAAAATGCCTAAAAGGAAGTGCATTCGATCTACATGATTGTATGGAATTTGTAAATCAGTACCTATTATTAACCCTAGTTTGAAAAAGATAGTATTTGCCGTAAAATTATGTTCAGATATTAACCTCGCAACGTTGAATGTTGCATAAACCCATCCACGTAACCCAAAAGAAATAAAATATTTCATTATGATGCTGGCTGAATAGCAATGCAATGCCTATGGCTGAAATACGGGCAACGTTGATGGGAAATAACAGGGGTTTATATGTTTCCCTTGTTTCCACTATTTCAATTTCAAAGTTTTGAGGAAAGATCTCGTTTGTCGCGTGTATCCTATCATTGCATCGTAGCAACGGCCAATTCGCTAGGATACGACAACGTTTATGCCATAATAAGGGCAAAAATTCAATTTTCTTGCCAGGTTACATGATATGGAAATGTAATAAAATATGACGTCGTAAAAATCTTTCAAATAGCGGATAGGCGTTATTCCGGGAACGAGAATCATGGTATTTTAAGTAATGATGGGAAATTTAATGTGAAAAAAAAAAATAATAAAAAAAAAATTGGAGAATGGAATTTTAGTGTTGAGGACGCCATCTGGTGGAAAATATTAAATTACCGTTCCCTAAAACCATACTACCTAGATGTATAACCTGGTTGATGAAAAATATGTGCCAAGTAGGAAAATGTATAAACATATTCTATAGTGCTAGACTAAAATTTGGACACATCTGAGCGTACAATATTTAGTGGTGTGATCCATATATGCAAATTCGAAGTTTAAGAAAATGATCGTATACAGTAAAGTAGTATCATTCAAAAGCTTAATTAAGCATGACTATACATATATGTATATGTCCATTCCGTGTTAAATATGGCTCGTATGTACCTGATTCAAACGACTGCATGTTTTGTCTGATTTTGCCCCTTCCATGTCATAAAAAATTACTTAGATGTATTTTTTAAAAGCTTTTCTGCGTACATGCATGCATGCATGCATTCCCCTGCTTTTACAGTAAATTTAATCACTTTCGCAAACTAAAGTAGATTTTTGTTTGTTTAGACTGAAAACTCGAATCCTGAGAGGTTTTTTTTAGAAAAAGTTGGCTGGTTTGAATTGACAAGCAGCTTTGTAATTTGCCATGATTTTGCAATTAGGTGTGTTACAATTTTAGTTTGCCTTTGAAAAAGTGGAGTCGACCATATTGATTTTTGTTGTTGATTTTTTTAAGCATATATACGTTTTGTAGTGTGCCAACTTGGCGATCGTAGGCAAAAAAGTTTATCTTCCAATTTCTGAGGCACTTTTACCATTTATCAAAAATAGACTTGAACGTGTCTGTGTGGGAAATAACGATAAGAAAGTGAGATTAAACAACAATTTCCATCGTGCTTTAGCAAATTCTCAACTGTCTATAGTAACAAAAAATATATTGTGAAAGGTTTAGGTTTGACAATGACAAATAAGGAGATTATATTTATTGACAGGATTTGCTACTTTAATGGCATAGGTATATCGTTTATTAATGGAGTTTAAGTAAAATATTCAGTTATCTCGTAAACCCACAGAGCCCTCGTATGTTAGGTATCGATAGTATTTCTAACCTGTATCATCAACAGTAATTAGAATTTATTAATTTTGGTTTGAGGGATTGTAACATTAATGACGGATTACATAAAACCTGATTAACGCAATCAGTTATTAGTCGATTCTTATCATGTTAACAATTTTTTAACTCTAATTTCGTTCGTCTAAAGTTGAACATTCGCTGTAATCTTTAGGAAAATTTTGCTTATTTGCTTATAGTGCTTGCGCTTATTTTTATACACATGGTAAAATATAATACTAAAAATAGTGTGAAATATTTGTGGTTTTTTGGTTCAACATTCACAGGCGGAACAACGAAACACGTTGTCTTTCTTTTCCAATAACTAGGGATAAATCACAAACTAGACACCACTCATCTTTTATCTTTTCTCATACAAGGCTCATTCGCATGAAACACGTTGCCAGAAAATGTATTTTTCCTAAATCAGTTTTTTTTCCTCTTCATTCTTCATGCTCCTCAGAAGATTCATCTTGAATTCAGCATCAATCTTAAAGTTCGCCTCCAGATGGATTATTTTCCCATTTTAGAAACGCGGTGTAACATGCACTATTGCTCACAACGTTATCAGAAAGAAAAAAGAATAACAAATGCACTATCTTATATCGACTTTGAGGCACTTTTTATTTACAGTGTGCGCTACAAATATTTTTCTGATTTCCGTAAATCTATAACATTTCAGTACTATAGGGACTTGGTTCTCTTTAAGAATTGTGGATACACATCAGGTATCATTTCAATGATTTCATTAACTTGATGTAACCTGACCTCCTTTCTGCTGGATTTCTTGGTTAGATTAGGCAATTTACCAACGTCTTTAAAGGCGCTAGTATCATTTTCTGCTTGATTAAATCCATAATAATTGCTAATCTTTTTTTCTCTCTTCATTTCAAGATTGCGTGCGAAGAAGGCACCTTCGTATTTTTTTCAAATGGTCTTTCTATGCAATTCTATATCATTGGGCTTTTTTACGATTTGTAACTATGCAGTTAAGTTGTACTGAAAACATAGCTCGGCATCAAAAGTCCAGAGTATATGAGAAGTAAATAAATAAGGCCCAATATACAGTGTTTTTATGTTTTTGTTTCCGGGTTCATTGCTGCTGAGTTTTTGCTCGTTTAGGTGAATTTTTTATGATAAATGAGTGGCCATACAGCGGCCTGGCAAAAGGAAAATAATGGACCACCCTGCGCACTCTGCATAAATCCAAACAAACAATGTACGAGTTGATGTATAATTTGTCATATTCATTTCGACCTCAATTCTGATTAGGATGAATATGAAATAAGTTTATAAAACAATGTTCAATCGGGAATTTGGCGGTCCATTTGAAAATGAATTTATGTAAAAATGTAGTAATGTATGAAGCGTAATATGGTATAACTGAGAGCAGTGCTAAAAATTGATTAAGAAGACGTTTTACACGAGGTTTGCATTTATATATGGTATAGTACTTTCTTCTATGGACCTACAGAATTATATTTGAGTAGTTATGCCTACACAACCGGCATTCAGCCAACGCAAAATGAAATTTTGTGGTAATATTATGGAAATAAAAGGAACAACTGACACATATAAGAGTACCATTCGTTTTGCCTATTTTCGTGAATTTCTTATTTAACCTTGTCTTTTACACTTACAAGCTGTGTTTATCAACTTATGCGAACCATTCGTGTTACGCATTTATATCCATGTTCAAAAGACCTTTTCTCGTCCCTATACTTCTGTGAAGGTAGCTTAATTTGTGAGTAAAAACGCGTCTTGAGACCACCTAAAAGCTTTCTGAACATTTTGTGAGCTTTCAAACGACTGAAAAATCCTACGCTAATATAGGAAGCACGTTTTATGTAAGATGATAAGGTTTTGCAGGATCTTTTTCGCTTAATTGTTAATTATTGGATTTTGAGAAGAAATGGGAGATAAAACAGGTTTGGAGTGGAGAAAGTGCTCGTATAAAATGAACATTGCAATGGGGGAAATGGGCGAGGGCACTTTTGTGTGCCAAGGCTAAAAACTCACCAGGGATTTACTATCGTCTTCTTAAGTACCAAATGAAAAGGATGTGTGGAATCATAAAATGTTCAAAAAATAATATTATATCGACATTTATTTTTTGGGGTGAAAAATTGCGTGGTGTTGACCATAGCGATTCCATGCCATGATTGGAGAACTCGAACTAGCCTACTCGCGGTTGAGAGATCATACTGCGCCCTATGACAATTTAAAAACACAAACCATTTTGGTGAAATTTTGCTGGCCATTTTTGAGTAAAGGTTTGTCGCAAAATGTTATGCAGTGAGACAATGAGGAATTTTGATTAAATGAGGATGCCATAGCTTAAATAAACAAGTTAGGAAACACCTCGGAATGAATAATTTATCCACGTTTGTCCATATTTGGTGCTCATTTACTGCAAGTCTCGAGGACATCGATTTATCGTTGAGAGCTACAAATTGGATGATTTCATACATTGAATGAAGTTCTCTCATGTTAAAATTCAACTCATGGAATGGCACATTTACACATTTTCAATGTAAAAATTGTCTCCGAGTGTTGGCCTAAATTGGTTGATATTCACGGGTTGTTCACTGTATAGAACAGGAATGCATTTATGGAAGTGAAGCAAACTCAATAACATATCGGCTGTGTGGAAGTAAGCCTAAAAGACCAAGATGGCGCCTTGATAAGGCGGTATTTATCAGTTTAGTTATTATTAGGGCGTGATGTTGCGCAGCGTCTCATTTGATAATCTCGTACGCTTAACGCGCGATGTGAGAGTGTGAAATAGCATTTCGGTTGTCTATTTTCGTCTCTTTATACCCTTTAAATCTTCCGTCACAAAACGCGAACTATACCCGAATTCAGATGAGTGCCAGGACTATTGATTCTCATTAGATTTCTCGGCACGTTATTCTTATAAAATGAGCGACCCCGTTGTAATGATAAAATTGCTCATGATATTTGGCGCAGCGAGGATGGCAATTCGTAGCAACCAGTCGTTCGTTGGGCCTTAGCTGTAACTGATCAAGTTTCTCATTATGAAAATGATTTGGCGGAAATTGCGGTATTATACGGGACGAGGAATGTTTCCGACAAATTTTTCCATCAATCTTATGAGGATTCCTACAATTTTAACGAAGCCAAGACAATGGCACTGCTTAGAAATCAAAATGGCACCATTAGGAAAAGGGTGACTATCACTTTTTTCGCTTTTCTGCAGGTCGTTGGCTGGTTTATAGCCGCCATCTTGAATTGGACGTCTGGGTTCCGGATATACGCTCGTATATAACTAGTTCTTCGAACTATAAGTAGAAAAGATAAGATAACGGTTCTGGAGAATCCATGATATTTCAACTCAACCAGTAATCCGATCAAATTTGTAATAAAAATAAGTACCGCATTAAAGCTTCTATTGCACTTGAAATTGATAGAATTGCTCGGGACAAATTAGCTCTGTTTGTCCAAATGTTTTACTGTTGTTTCCAATCTTAAAAAAATCCTCTTTAAGTTGTCTCATTCTTGTAAAAATTCTATCATTGAATAGTATTTCTTTTTTTTTGTTCTTATTATTTTTACGGTCAGCGCCTGCAGAATAGCATCAGTGACCAATTTTAATAACTGTCCAGTGGCTATTCAATGTCCGAAGGCTCGCATGAATGGAGCTTTATTGATATCCGTGGCAGCACGGGTCATCCCACAGGACCCCATCCTGGGAAATGATTTATTAAGTATGGCTCGTAACATGACCATTTGTGAACGAGGACTGGAACACCATTGGGCGTCACGCAACGTTAACTGACCATCGGACACTGGCTTGAGAAAAATGGCTCTCATCAAAACTACGTGAATGACCGGAAATATATACTAATGGAGCCGCCCATGGACACCATCCAGGTAGCCATGAATGAAATGTTTGTAATTTTGTTATACCCCTGGAGCAATGGTACGTGTGATTAATGCCATTTAATAGCCTATATGGACATCAGAAATTCAGCAAATATACGTATGTTATATTCCTGTAAAAAATGTACTTCCACGGTGAATAACAGTGTCATAACAGTATTTGAACAAAATCAAAAGTTTTTCACTGGTTGAAGAACACTCCCTTGAAGGTAGGCAAACACTGCCAGCTTGGGTGTAATGAAATGTAGTACTAACCAGTTCTGATGCAGGCTAATTTTTCTATTTAATACCACTTGAGACCAATTAACATTGCGTTCATTTCTAACATCTTCCGGTTTATCTTTAACAATTTTCAGTCTAGTCAAGCACATTTCTAGAATGGAGTTAATAGAGGCGAAAATCGTGGAGAGGATTATTCAGAAATATAGATAATCTTTAGGCTGTCAGAATTCTAGGGTTTTGTGAGAGTTCAAGTATCAGCCATCAACTTACGTGAAACCACCTGAATTAAAAGCTCGGAAGAGTGGATATCTATCTCACACTTTTTTGAAGCGTTTGTGTGCCAATCGATCGATATATTACCTACGCTGTCTCTTATTTCTTCCTACAGACTGTTAGGTTTTACCGCGACCTTGGGTATTTTTTTTTAAATAATCGATTTTTATAAACCACAACCGCAATGGTGGACACGTTCGAAACTAGGACAAAATTTTACAAAATATACATATGATAAGAATGGAGCTGTTTTAAAGTATACAAAATTCGTTTTATACAGTCTAAAAATTTTGCAAAAATACTATACGACTGTCTACCACTGTATTGCATATACATATGTATAATGGGGTTTCAAACAGTATACGAAGCAGTATATTATATATTCGATACATATATCTTATACATGTGGAAACAATATCAAATGCTCACATATTCGACGAATATTTGTCGAAAACTTTCATGCTATGGTACGTAAAAAGCAAAGAATTTCTTTTTTACTCTACTGATCCTTATAAGACGTTTTACGATCGTCTTCGGACCCATTCATTTATGATTTCTACAGGCAGATCACAGCGCCCCTGCAGATACTTCTCGGTCTCACCTATTAGGATCCGTATCTACTTATATTTCTATATTCGTGAAATTTAGTCCTCGGTGACATTGTTTGAATTGTTAGACCCTGAAAAGATTGGATGATCCGAGTGTGAAATCCGCAGAGAGTTGTACAAAGGAAGAAATACGACGCTATTTGAACTATGGCGTATATTGTGATTTATGACGTCATTATTTGGCTACGTGCGCAATACGAAACCACTTGATCCAAAGTAAAACGCCCAAATGAGCGCTGCGGCCGCTCCATTGTCACAGAGTGTCAAATGTGCCTAAAGTGACTCAGTAATTGGCCGATTTAAAGATTTGACCAAAAGTGGGAAAGATCCTGACCATATTGCTGGATTGAACTCTTTCGTATTGACCAAATCCGTTAATTGGTTATTCACAAATTTCTCAACAAAATCCACGAACAACTCACCAATATTAAAATAAGACTGTAATAGTACAAATTTTGATGAAAATATGTCGAAAAAAACCTACATATACCATGTAAACATGTACCGTGTATGATACACATCGATTTAATCGCATTTTGCTTGAGTGGTCAAGCGTGTTGGAAGCCTATTGCGAGACTTTGCAGGAGATGAAAAAGTGCTATTTTTAGTTCATTTTCATCTCGTTTCAAGTGAAAACCTGTGTGGGCTTTCAACAAGGACGAGTCCAACTACCGCAAAATATATTAAGAAAAGAAAAAAAAGCAAATAAACCAATGATGGCCAAAAAATATCATTGTTAACTACGCTATATTGCTTCGGATCTTTCCAACTTCAGGCAAAGCTATTAATAAAAAGCACCATCTGCAGCTTTGAAAATATTTGAGAAGGAACTTCTATGTTTTATGAAAATAGGGAATGCTGGAGTTATTGGTTATTGCGATACTCAAGTACGCTCGCGTGACGTCAATCTATGCCGTGCACTACACCGTTTTATTCTTTTTCAGTACAGGAATTTATGGGTGTCCAGTTTTAATGAAAATTGCAGATCTGTCTTTCATGATTATTTGGGATCATCCATCACAACCATGTGAAGTTTTAGTTTAGCTCAATAAATTCTGTCTTCATTACAAATTACGAAGTCAAACTCGTTACAGAATTATGGATCTGTATACGACATTATGAAATAAAATTTCATAATTACTAAAATTTCGAAAGTAAGCAGCTGTTAAAAAAGGAAACCTACAATTGCAGGTTTTTGCTGCTAAACCGTTTGTAATTAAGTAAATACAACAATAATTGAAATGAAAAAACCCGTCTACTGTATATATGAATATGATAGCATTTTTTCAGAAGGGTAATAAATCAGAGCAATGGGCGTTCTCACCTCGGCCCCTTCAGTGTCGTATATATTATTCGCCATATTTTAATTGTTTTGGTGGGGTTGTTTCGTGAAGCTTTTTGAGTCTCTAGGGAGCAGAATTCCGGTTTAATAGATTGCAGATAGCATGCTCAATGCTCATTGTGCAAATCTGCTCGCACGGTGAATGCTTGCACCGAGAAGTTTTATGACGCTTTTGCGCTCATTTTTTACCTTCTCCACAGTAATTCTTTATACACCGAGTGGGAATTTCGGTTTGCAAATTATGGAAGCTAATACGGTTTATTCAACGGGTGAACATTTCGGTAGCAATTGGATTCTGATTCCCCTTTCCTCGCTGACACTTTTTATTTAGGCTCGCGGATTGTTGAAAAATACAATCTGGGAATCCAGATATATACTTCTTCATTTGCATGGAGTGTTGATGCGATGAAATCCTTATTTATAGTTGAAAAGTGAAAATTGCCGGTTTAAGGATAAATGAAATACACCGAGGAAAGAAAGGAGTCACAAATTCTAAAGATATTTATGTAAAATTTACTCCTGAATGATGTAAGTTAAAAATGTCGAGCCTATAACTTTCTTTATTCAAATAAATAGGCACTGACATTATTATTTCAAATTAAATAAATTTAGGACTATTTTTAGATCCATTACTATAATGATGCCCTAATATTACATCAAGTTGTTTTCGTAGTACTTCCACTGTAGTCTATAATCTTAGTGGTGTAGGCGTTATCTAGAATATCGAGAACTCTGATTTGCAAATTGAAAATGTCGAATACTGTATACATGTCATATTTTGAGCAAGCAGTTACCATAGTAATAACTGCATAATGCGATTTAATATTTTGCTAAGCAACGTCCTTTTTATATATAAATTGTAACTATGTTCCTAATTCAAGCCGCCTTTGCTTCAACAGTAATGTGGACAACTACAATGTTGCCGATGAGTCTTACACCAGTGCGAGCGATCGATAAATATAGGGATAAATCCCAGGAGCGAAATCCATTGATAAGATACACGCAACTTGTGCTACGAGTGAACCATTTTTAAATTACATTTTTATAGTGAAAGACAATAGCCACCTGTTGTGTATGGACGGCATCGCATTTTTGATACAAATTTCATACGTTCTCCTTAGTACGAATGACGTGCTCTAAAACGATTTTAAGCACGACATCAGGGGATGATGTTGCTGGGCAACTAACTGTCTATCGTTTGTCAGTTGGGAGTTTATGGAAACTTTCCAATTAAATGCCAGAATGTCAGGAGAGCAAAAGGTGACCAGAAATGTCTAGCTCGTAATAATAATACTCAGAAAGCAAAAGGAAAATTCCTTGGATGTCATTAATCATTCGATGACCTATGGGTCCGAATCATAATTTCCTATTTTAGGTTGATTTCAAAGTGCGTATATACTACATACAGTACGCGAACAAAACGGAAATGCATTCTGATCGACAAATGTAGTGGACGAATTGGGGAATTTACCGTTTCAAAGTAATTAGCTGGAAAACGCAGAATTATTGTTATTATAACATTTTTCAAAGTATTTGAATATGCACGCCTATTTCAATGTTTTCCTATACTTGATTTATTGTCACTATGGAAGCAAAAGCAAATTGAATTTCGTGTGTATGCTGTGCTTTTCCAACTGAATACACAGAGTTAAATTTGGTTTATGTTTATTTTGATTTCATACAAAAATGTGAACTCTACCGCACTTGAAAGAATTTCTAAAAGGCGGAAAAACTACAAATCTTTGTTTGTGAAATTAAAAAAGTTTAAAATAAATACTGGTCCTTTAAGGCTAATAATTTGAAATTGTTGATATAATTAAAAAATCTATTACTAAAAATGGTGAACCGGTTTTAATAACAAGTACATTTAGCAATTGCTACTGATATAAAACATAAAGTTCACTTAGTTCATTTAAAGCCATTTTCTGAGTCAGAATTATATATTCGCTGGTATTAAAATGCGGAGAAAGTTTTTATTATATACAGGTGTAAATGCCAACTTTTGACGCTTTTACATGAATGTGAAATATTTAACTGTCTGTACGGTGAACTTCTTTAGAAGATAAATGTCAGCTTGAATTTTTATTGTGCGTATGCATTTGACATATACTCAGAGTATCCAGTTGCCTTGAAAATAAGGATATGTTCAGGGAATGTATGTATATATACTTTAATTTTTAGAACATTGGAAAAGTCGGGAGTTATAATTGAAATTTGTATTAAATACCAGTTTATGCTGGGATTTCATGACAAAGGAAGGATATCATAAATACAGGAGTTTACATTCGCTGGTCGAAATTCTGCTCTTTGTTTAGTTTAGACACAGTCAAACTTCCCATAGCAACGCACAATCGTCGACAGATGGCACTGGCAAATTTGTGAAAATGATTTATAGCGTCGTCAGCCAAGAAGTCATGCCCTTGGTCGGTGACATTTCAGTATATCCAGTATACAATATTCGTTATTCACGTCATTCACTGAGTCTATTATACACGAAGCAAGTTTTAGTATCAGAATTCAGGCAATAGAGAGATTGAGCCAGCCAACGCCTTAACGATAAGGCATTGGCTGGCTAATCTATCTAATTTTAGGCATATACCCTAACATCAATCAAAATGGTAACAAGAAAATATAAATTCTTTAATGTCGATTCGTAAAGTCTGCTTTTGCAGCGATTCATACACGTAAAACGATAATGACATCGCCTGGGAGTCTCACAAAATCTTAAGGTATTACTTAAGTAAGAATTAAAACTATTTTCCATTGTAAAACCATTCGTTTATTTTCATAATTGAATCAACTGACAAGCAGAGGCCACCAGGGTAATAAGTCGCTATCAACCATTCGTCACTTCATTCGCACATTTATTTAAGCGCTCTTTCAACACCTAGGTTACATAAGCTCTCGTAATGCTAAAATCAATTATTTCTAGATTATGGGACGAGATACAGTATAAATTCTGCTTAACTGTTTCTTCAGATTTTGTTTCTTATTTAGAGCTTAATTTACTTAATTAATTATGGTAGGCTGCAAGTGTTGGCGACACGATTATCTCATTTCTAAAGTCACGATGTTATGGTAAATAGAAAAAAATCGAGAAAATTAAAAATTAATTCTTATTAGAAACTCTTCGCTTGGTTGAACTAACTTCTATTAACGATAACATAAATTGCTGTCATATTTCCCAAATTAGTTATCTTCTTTTGTATATACACTGTACTTGTAGGTTGTTTTTTCATCCATGCGTAGCTGTAATCAAACACAAAGTTCGCCAAGGTTTAACCAATGGTTAACTACAACTTTTTCACACTTTTCATAGCCTATAACGTGTGAAAAATAATAAAATATTCATGGTTTTATTACTGAGAGTTGGCTTTGTTCACAAACCAAAGGCTGTTCAGCTTATTTTTCACTCGTGCTAGCAGTGATTGCTCGTTTTAAGGGACAATAAAACTCATTTTGCTGGTGTTTTGATTTTTGAGGTTGTAAAGTTTAGTGTAAAGCAGGTAATTTGTTGATAATATAAAGCGTGTTCTTCTCGTTTATTATTTCATGGAACAAACAACTGCTACTATTGCACATATCGAAGCTATAAGCATGGTGGAGTAATTTGTTTTGAAATATTTACAAAGAATGGGATATTATCTATTTATTAATATGATTATCATACCAGAAAGTTTGTTTTGTTTAAATAACATGTTTTATTGGGAGATCAATTGTCTTAATTTTATGAAAATAAGGTTTGTTACTAGTGATACAATAAGTAAGCTCAAAAATTAAGTTTTTCAATAATTACTTTCCCCCCAACAGTGTTTCAAATTATTTTCCTAAAGATAATCTGGAATTTTTTCTTTCGTACCAGAGTACATTTATGAATTTTTATATTTCTTATTAAAGGCTATAATATTTGTGACTTCTTATGCCTATAATTCATCCTGGGATTACGTGGGTATTGCATTCAGCAGTTTCGAGATGCATAAATTTGTCTCGGCCAACATTTACTCTTTAAGTTTGTTTAGATACTGTTAGACTTGGTCGTGTGGGTAGAGTATATAGCTCGCTGCTTAGCAACTGGTGGGCTCAAGGGGTCGTCCATTAACGTTGCCCCATGAATAAGTCTATAGATTCACGTTTTGGGTTTTGCCACCCATATTGAGTGTTTCTTAGCGTAGGTGGGCGCATGCGCGGCGGTGCATCTCCAAGTTTAATCATTCATACGAATGATTAATATTTCGCGTAGCGGCGAAACACTACTGCGCTTGAATATCAAAATGGGAAAAAATTGCTCTATCACACTCACTTGCCAACTTTGCTTTTGCTATAAATCTCAGTGACGTACGTCGGTATGTATGTATACTATATAGTTGCCAAAAGGCAAACTTGTGCAAAACGTGCAAAATGTCGCGTATTTTATGGGGCGGTGGAGGGCCCCTGGAGGTGCCGTTGGTAAAAGTCAGATATGCTTGGTTCGTGACGCAACGAGGATTTTTATTGCAGTTTACAGCCGAGTTTTTATTTTATCCTTCTCGATTTATCACCGATGCATCCTGGCAACTGACGTTTCTTCAAAATTAAAGCCATATCCGGAATACATGTTGTATACACGAAAAGAAAAATATCGATCTGGCTATGTATAGTGGGATTACACCAGATGCCACCTATCTTGTAGACTTGTGTTTCAAGTTTTAATTTATGCGGAGGCCATGTTTGATGTAGTCAAAGGGTGAAACGAAAGCATCATGATTGATTGATACAGCACTGCAGATGTCTCCAGTGGATACATATTTCATAACGTATTGCATTTTGGAGATATTGTATTGAATATGCAAATGCTTGGGCATCAACTGAAATTTCCACAAAAGTATTTCTAACCATTGAAAAAATGAGCTGCAAGTATGATCTGTGTCAAAATGCAAATTCAAAACTCTTCTTTTTATCTTTATTGTTTATTTATGAAATTTTTTTTGGATGATTTTATCGAGGAATTTTTAGTTATGTTCCCCACGTTCTTCGTTCATTATAAAACCTCTTCCAATTTAATACAGCAGTAAAATAACCACACTGAGTTTAGTAGAATCGACCATTTTCTGAAAAATGAAATATTCTTTTGCAATTTTGTATCCCCTTGACTGAACTACATCTCTAGTTGCATTTCGCTTGACAATTAGTCGACGAAATAACATCGATGCGCGCCATTTGCTGTAATTGGATGCACTGATGAAGAAAATTAACAGATTAGGCTTATCGAAATTTTTGTGACAATTTCCATTTAAGTCTACGCAGAAGTAATGACCAAATGAGGTCGCTGTTATTAATGTCTTTATAATTTTATCAATGATTGATGAATGAATGACACGCATTTTTCGTCACCATAATTAGGAGTGTTGTTCACCAAAGATCATTACTGCATGACAGCTCGATTAACCCGATTAACAAACTGAGCGTAAATCACAATCATATTTGGTTCATAATTAATCCATCTAGCACTCACTCACTTTTCGTATACATTAATTCTAATCCGAAAGAATGAACATTCTAATTACAATTGTTTAATTATTTAGATATAGAAATAATAGTTTCCTTAAACTTTATACATCTCATTCTCAAAAAGTTTTCTACGTATTCAATTTTAAACGCAATGAACTTTTACATTTGTATGTGTCATTCACAAAGAGGTCCTAACGGATGACGTCACTTGAAATTCCTCTTGAATCTCTTTGTATATACGTGTAGTATATTAGTTACAATACGGGGTATTCTCTTTGATATTTGTTTAATTTCTGGAACAAAGAATCCATTGTTAATCGGACAATGCGTACAAAATTTGAATACTCTAATGGGAATGCTTATGGTCATTTATTGTTTCAACAATACCATAATGCCAGGAATTCCTTTATATTTATAGTGTCGTGCAGTATAAAGGCTAAAATACACACTAGTAACACATCACACGTGAATGGCCAAATTGCATGACTATCGCATGGTTCTTATACAAATCTTGAAATTTAAATTAGTGATCAGCTCATTAATTATGAATTTAGATTAACTTTGGGTAGCGTGGTTTAAGCGTATGGCTCACCTTTAGTTTTAGTTTAAAAAATAGGCTCGCTATTTCAATTTATATGCACGAAGCTGTTACGTGTTAATTAGCCATGGAACGAGGTTTTCTAAAATTCCTACGTCCCGAAACTTAGCTCAGAAAATTAGACCATAGTCGTGTAAGCAGCAAGAAATGCTAATTTACATACGGTACTAAACTTGCATCGCTGTGCAAGAAATTACCTTTATGCGTATATGTACTACTACATGTTATAAATACAAGTATATAGGTGATTCCACCAGGGAAGTGATGTGAATTTAGGGGGAAGTAAAAACATTTACGTCATTGAGGTAACTGGTTCACACATTTTAAAACATCTATTAGACGCCACCTGAAATTTTACAATAAAAAGCTACATAATAGAAAGACGTTTAGCTTTCAATATGGATATTTCACCTTCTACTTAAAATCATAAAAATTAGCAGGTTATTAATTAGTATTATCAGAAATATTGTTTGCTAGTCACAGTTGCTTAAGGGTCACAATATTAAAAATTCTGTAAAACCTATATATTGTTAACGAAATTTAATTGCAATTCACTAGTTTATAGCCAAATTGTAATTCCATTTTTAGCCCCCACTCCTACCCCTTATCCACACATGGTGCCCATTTTAGCCCAGTGTCCACATTCCAGCAGGACGTCCTTTCGGAATGGCCCCTTAGCAAGATAATAAAGAGTTTGAGCCAGCCAACGTTAACGAAACGATAAAGAATGGCATAGGAATGCCATGCTTCGCATAGGGTAATCCTTGACATTCCGGGCCGCCAGCGCTTTCTCTCGTTATCGCATCGTTTCGTTAACGTTGGCTGGCTCAAACTATTATCTCGGAATTATCTAACTTTCTCTAAATATTTTTATTTAAGAGAATGTACATGGGTAACTCCATAGTAAGCATAGGTAACTGAGATTGGGGTCGGTCATTAAAGAATTGCCCCTTCACACCACAATTAAGGGCTTCTCCATGAAATTCGGGCGTGGTTGCAAGAAGTCTGACAGAAGGCATACTGCCTAAATTGCCTCCGATGTTTTTCATTGAAGTAAGCCATTGGGTCGTTTCATTTGCGACAATGGGCCATGTGGGGGATATTTATTATCATTCTCGTTATATAATAAATATATCACTCAAGGTTATCTGGGAGTGTTAGACCTCACCACGGTCTCCATGGCCGTAATAGGGCGCTTGGAGCGAGCGCCTCGCTATTAAACGCCACTAATTGCGTCGATGAATAATGGTCGTTCTTCCGATAGAAATTGCACTTCTTACTCGAAGCACACAAAAAAAACTACTTCCTGTCCGAAATTAGTTCCGTCATAAAAAATTTATATATATTGTGAAATTTTTAAGCCCGTGCAGGCTCGTAAAAAAGCGAAATTGCAGCGCATATTAGCAAAGTCTTTATATGCAGCGCAAACACACATGGGGCCAATAAAACGTTATTGTTATTGAGGTATAAATTATACGAAGATAATACGTCATTAGAAGAGTTGCAGAGGCTTCCAGGTGCTAACATAAAATACATATAAGATCTTAAACGGTAGTTTTACTGCCATCTATGATGCGTTACGTGCACTGTAAAAACCAAAGTCTTAATTTAAGATACTTTTCGTGTCAATTCTTGTAGACAAAATCAAGATGTTTTGCA